>QTSX02007329.1:0-131661 GCA_014839935.2 Entomophthora muscae | reverse complement strand
CATTAATATATTATCATGGATATGGCAGTTATACGCCATGTAATTGTTAGTTTATTAGATTATATGGTTCAATTATACGCTGTATTATCACAGATCATCATTACAATGTGTACTGATTATACACAGTATATTACTTGCTTTATTATAATTGATGTAATAATTATACAACGTATAAACGTTAGCCAGCATAGTGATTATCACTTATTCTACGCCGTATAATCTAAAGATCATCAATACCACCTCCCAATCCACCCTACTGGACGTTGTATCAACCCAGACCCACACAGCTCAATGGGCATATATGCTCATATCAAACAAGTTATATGCAAAAGATCAGGAAATACCAAGTTTGGGTCAGAGTTACATGGCGTATAAACAGATTTCTTATTGGTTTGGGTTAGCTTTACATGGCAGATAATCCACAGGTCAATACTGGATCAAGTCTGCCATTATACGCCATATAATCTTTAATTTGACCCGTTGCATTAATAAGCAAAAGGCTCTCTAGCCAAAAAAGGATCACTGATTAAGCCCTACAAATGGAATATCAGAATTCTACCTTCCAATGTTGGAGGACAGATTAAGGACCATTTATAAGTGACAACTAAATACAGCGTAGTTTCCCAGTGCAATAATAGGTGTGTAAGATACAGCCAATCAATAAATGACAGTAGGCTAGCTCAAGAAGAGCGTAGGCTGTAGCTGAAGTACCATGTACCCCTGCCAAGGCCAGTAGCAACACACATGTCAAGGACAGCCACTCAGGATAGGCACAGCCAGCAAAAGTGGACATATTGTAAAGGTAGCCACCGAGAACTGTCTGAAAGGACAAGAACAAGGGTTTTTGCAGTATATATTGATACAGACGCCTGAAAGGATGACAAAAAGTTCTTAGTTACACCTAGATAGATTTCAGCTGCTGGCTAGATTGTACTCCAGATTCAATAAAGGTAATTATCTTCAAAGCTCTACTCTATTGTAGTCTGTAGTGCTCTTGCATAGGATTAGGTAGAGTACATTGACAAGGCTAACATCTATCTGTAGCTTTGAAAATACCAGCAATAACATAAGTTGCTCAACAATCAGAGATATTGAGAACCATCCATCTAAGAAGAAGAGAACCACCAAAGAGAAACAGTATCAAGAGAAGATCAAGGACATTGTCAAGGCCAAATATAAGCTTTCAGAGATTGGGGAATACATCAAGAAGATTACCACAGTTCTTAATAGCAACCAGGTGATCACAGTCTAGCTTTTAATTAAATTTATTGATTATTGTCTAATTTTGTATATAGTTCTTATATGTTCATTATAATAATTTTGATATAAATAGTTATTCTAAATAACTCATTAATAATTTATGATTCTTTTTTTATAAAAATCATTGATTTTCTATTGATAGCTTGATGCCTTAGACTGTATTACATGGCCTATATTAGTATTTTACTAGTAAATTATATGTTTTTTGTAGTTTTCAATATAGAAAAAACTTTATATTACTGTTTCTGATTATTATATTTTCATATAACACATGAAATTTTTATTTAGTACCTTTTTGTATATTAGAATTTTTTTAATTTTTATGAGTGGGAAAAAATATTTTATAGTAAAGTTAGCTAAATTCATAGTAAAAAATCATATGTTTTTATTAACTTTTTTAGTATTTGATTATCATTTATTATAGTCTTTTTGAAATTCACGTGGTCACATTACCCTAAAAAAGTATTTTAAGCTTAATTTTTATTAAGTAAAATGTTCAGGAAACAGGTTTCTGCTTATTAAAAAAGTATTGACATTTAGTAATCTGTATGAGTGAAAACGTAATTCTGACTTTCTAATGATATTGACATTAAAGTATTTTTAATTTTGATTGTCAACATATAGTAAGTCAACCTGAAGAATGAGTTAATTCTGGCAGTTGCCCTTTCTGGCAGGTGGGCATAGGCCAGCTGGTTACTGCATCCACTTTATCTTGGGCCATAGCAAAGTTGCCAGTTTTAACCACATAACTGTCACAGTAGGTTCCATCATGCAGGGTATTATCTGCCCAAGCAGGAAGGCTAAAAAGCCTGAAAACCTTTATCAAAATTGACCAAGTTAACGGATTTAAATCAAACAGTTGATCAGAAATGAGTTGTGGCTGCTCCAGTCTGTCAGCTGAAACCGATTCCCCCTTGCAAATTGACATTGATAAATTGGCGTAATTTGAGGGCCACCCAATATGAGCTTGTTAATCAGCATAGTTGTCAGAAACTAGTCACACAAGGGTTCTTTGCATCCTGGACCAGATACTTACTTGACAATGTGGAAGGAATAGGAGGTTAAGACTCAGATGGTATTGCTTAGTCAATTTTTCTGATATATATTGAATAATTTTCACTGTTTTAACTCTAAGAGTTGAGTCCTCCCAAAATTTTACTCAATAAAAAACATTTATCCCAAGCTCTAATTTACTTTTTAAAAAATGCATCCTGTGGTTGGGTTGTTACAATATATTCCATACAATCTGATTCTCAACAGAATCATTTCTGGAAGATGGGGTCCTGCAGTTGGAACTTTGTCGTTGGTGCTGCCCAATGCTAATTTTGCGCCAACCAATTTTGCAGCTCCTCCCTCCATTCTTGAAACTAAAAATTGTGTTGCCTCCCAATGTCCAGAATTTTATTCTGAAGATTTGTTGATGTTGTCTCAGGCCATTTATCTTGGGCTACTTTGGTTGGGTTCAAATTGTTCTGCTTAATCCTGGTATTACAATAGGAAATTTTAAAAAAAGATATTTGAAGCCACATTGGTGGTTAATCATTAATTCCATGTGGATTTGGGTGGTAATTCCCCATCACTTAGAAATGGCTTCATACTATCCCGCAATTTCTGTCACAATAACCCAAGAACTCTACTTCCAATTGGAAGAACTCAAATTTCTTGAGTTTGGTGTGAAGGTGAGATTGTAAGAGCTTGTTGAGGATCAGCTCAATGTGACGCAAGTGCTATTCATGGGATTTGCTGTATATCAGGATGTTGTTAAGGTAGGCAATGCAGAACTTGTCCAGGTATTTGCCCAGTAAAATGTTTATCATTTTTTGGAACATGCTTGGGGCATTGCATAAACCAAAAGGCATCACTAAGTATTTGTAAAGGCCATATCTGGTCTTGAAAGCTGTCTTGTATTCATCCCCTTCCTTGATGTGTATTTGGTTGAATGCATTGCGGAGGTCAATCTTTGAGTAGACTTGGGCACCAGTAAGTACATCACATAGATCATCAGCGTTTGGGATGGGATATTGGTTTTTTACAGTGATGTCATTCAATTTCTGGTAATTCACACATGGCTGCATGCCTCCATTTTTTTTCAACAAATAAAATTAGAGATGAGCAGGGTGCTTTTGATACCCTGATAAATCCCCTTGGCAGTCATTTCCTCAAGGTATGTCTTGAGGACAACCTGTTCCTTATTATTGCAGCTGTAGATGGGGACGGGGCTGGGTTGAGTGTTGGGCATCAGGTCAATTGTGTGATTGTAGACAGAGTTCTTGGGGAGTTTGCTAGCCGCGCTCTCATCAAAAACATGATTCCACTTGGCCAGAGAGGCAGGAAGAGCGCCTACACTAGGTTCTAATTTTATGGTCATGAGTCCTTGGGTGGATAATCCTTCTGGGTTGGTGCAAAAGGGTACAGTGTTGAGGTTTCCTTTGTCCCCCAGAGTGACAGTCTGTTCTCGGTAGTTAAGGATGAGGCCATGCCTATCTGACCAGGAGTCTCCAAGGATGAAGGGGTGTGGTAAATATTTCAGCAGGATGAGGTGCAAGTGGTAAATATTACTCCCTATAACTAGGGACAGTTCTTGTTCACATTTGTATCCCTTGTTCTTGGTGCTATTTCCCATGATTATCTTTAGGCAGTTTTTTGATGCAGAAAGGCCTAGTTCTTGAGCTAGGTCTGCATCAATAAAGCTCTTGTCTGCCCCAGTGTCAATAAAGGCGTTTAATTTCCAGAGGTTTCCATTGATGTTGACTGATACAAGGATGAACTTATAAAACTAAGAGGAAGCATTTATTTGGGCCAAATAAATGGGTGTAGTATTTTTCTTAGGGAAGGCTCTGGTCAAGTGACCTGCTTCATGGCAGTGAAAGCAGAGTCCTTCTCTGTAGTGTCTCTGGAGTTCTTTGGGGGCCATCCCAGCTCTGTGAGGAGTGGGGGTCTGATTTGGCGGTTTTGGGCTGGGCTGGCATTCTCTTGGTTCATGCTGAGGCCTTTGTACAGAGGAACCAGGTTTTATAATCTGAGAGCAGTGAGAGTGGTGTTTCAGCAGGTCCTTCATGGCTAGGTTCACTCCCTTTTGGAAGATAATGGCTGCTATTTTGTCCTCAAGCTGGGTGCAGGTTTTTAGCTTGAGAAATTTTTGATATACACCTGTATGGGTTGAGAGCCTTGTCAGATTTCTAGCAAGGAGTTCAGGGTGTAGTATCTGGTGTCAGAATCTTTGTCTGTGGCCATTGATTCTGCTTCAAACTTGGTGTAGTCTAGAAAGAATTCCACATCCTCTGCTGTGGCCTTGCCAAACCAGTCCAATGCATCTCTGGAGAGCATGGCTGCAACTCCAAGTAACTTCTTGGTGTTGCTGGAGTAGAATGGGGCATTGGCTTGAAAGTATAGGCAGAGGACTGGTATGATGTGGCGGGCTTCTTTGAGTGTAAGCTTTGCCATCTGGGGCATTTTCACCTTTGTGAGGGATTGATTGACAATCACATTCTGTACTTGAGAAGAGATAGTCTTGGCTGTGTCAGCGGCAGTAGTGTTGGGTTTCTTGAGGTTGTTTGGGTTTACATTCTTCCACATGGAAGAGGTCAGGTTTATGGTCATCTTATAGGTGTAATAAGTGATTATCAATAACAAAATCATACAAGATGCCCCAAGAAATAACAAAATTTTGGGTCTCAGGGTACCAGATTTAAAGTAGATTGACATAATGTCAGGGATCCAGTCTAGGGCGGCCAGCCCGTTGGTTTTGGGGATCACTCAGGATAGGTTTTATGCAGGTAAAGCCCACCACAAGAGAGGAGCTAACTTAAAGAGGTAGGAGAAGGACTTCACCACCCAGGACCACAGGACAGCAGCTGGGATTATAGTGTCAATCACCCCTGTGAGGGTGATGTACACAATCCCAAACAGCTTACCAGTATGATTGGTTGGGAGATCAGGTGAGGAGGCAGGCATTGGCTTGGGTGTAAGGGATTCTATCCCTTACACAAGTTATTGCCCTAATTCTGGGGCCTGTCAAACACAATTGGATCACAGAATGGGAAATTTAAATGTGGAAACCAGAACAAATCACAAAACCAATTCAATTAATACAACCACATCAATTCTGCGTTTAAAATTGATAAATGAATGCGCTTTTAAGAACAAGAGAAAAAACAAAAGCAAACACTTGAACTTGAAATCTAATATAAACACTAGTTTAAAATCAAAAATCAGAGTCAGGGATGAAGAGAGCAACAATGGCAACAAAATTACATTCAAAATAAGCTCTGAAACCCTAAAACTAGCCAATCAAACCAAAATTAAATGAAGATCAGCAAACCACCAATGTACAGGGGACTCTTCTGGCCAATCAATCAAAGCAATACAGCCAAGCCAAATAAACAATGCTAATCCAGGCTCACAATATCATCCCCACCAGAGTCCAGAAGAATACTGCATCTCAATAATTTAACCTACCTCTTATTGCATTACAGGCTGCAGCCTGCTGCAGACCTGCAAGACAATATTGGCCAAACTACCCTTGCAGGATTACCTGTTAACCACTATACTCCCTCCCCCAATTACTTTAGTATTTAAACTGAATATTTTTCCTTGAGCAAATTGCTCCAACTATTTTCTTATTCCTATCAAACCAATAAATCTATATTTTCAAACTTCTAAAAACTTTATTAGTAGATTAAAAGGTTCCTCTTTCAACAACATGGAGTTCATCTTCCTTGTATGAACTTTTTGTGTGTTAATCACTTATGGACAAGCCAACTTGAACTTCAAAACCCCTGAACCAACTCCCACCAATAAATCAGAAGATTCAATTTGATATTGTTTTGGACCACGTTGCCGCCATGCCCCATACATAGAAACAGCACAACTCCCTCCTATTATCTACCCCAAGGCCCCCTGGTTGGTCTTGGGGTATACCAGCGTCTATTATCTTCTAAATCACTTCACTCCATTCCTGGGGAGATTCCGCTTATTT
This sequence comes from Entomophthora muscae, assembly GCA_014839935.2. Classification (NCBI taxonomy): domain Eukaryota; kingdom Fungi; phylum Entomophthoromycota; class Entomophthoromycetes; order Entomophthorales; family Entomophthoraceae; genus Entomophthora; species Entomophthora muscae. The sequence goes on along the minus strand of QTSX02007329.1, from coordinate 125,423 downwards.
GGTCACCTTCTACACATGTTAATGATAGGGATTCCAGTAGGGTTCACTCTAGTCAAATTCAACTTGGGATCTCTCCTTCATTCAATTGGAGAGAGACTTCCCAATGAGTGGATCCCTGACATTGGGGGTCACAGGCAGTTCCATATCAAGTTTATAGGCAGGCAGGTAGTTGAACTTGCCTCTAAATAATTTTGGTGATAATAGGATCCAGGGGCCTTGACAGTAATATCTAGCTGCTGATTTTATGCAGGCCAAGAGATCTAGTTCAAGGATCTTTTCCAGGGTGTATTACTTATACTTGGGCTTTAAAGGGTACTCCATGAAGTGGACGGGACCAAAGGGAACACCTGGAGGACAGGAATCTGTGGGAAGAAAGGCCAGGTGATCTTGTACTGAATTGATAGATGGCAAAGATAAAATAAGGCAGCAGATGTGGAAGCCAAAATAACATAACCTTTATTCAAAAATAACAATAAGTTTGGAGCGCAGATCCTTTGGTCTATATAGCACCCCACCTCCAAACTTAATATTTTATATGAGGGGTTCATCAGGGCATTGGGGAAGGCAGACCTGGGGAAACTGGGTGCTTGGGTCCAAAGGCAGCAAAATGGCACTTGGCCCGGGAGTTCTTTCATTGGTCAGAAACCTCAAATTGGCAGCTTGATTCTCTTGTACTTGGGTTGCGATCATGGGGTCAGGTCCTGGGCCTGTGCTTTCCTCAGGTGACATGTCCTGATTGGCCACCAAGGCAGTTTTCAAGCCCATGAAGCAGATGGTAGGAATTTTGTTGCCTCCATTAGGCGCCTTGATTACTCCTCTGTTTGGTGCAATGGTTCCTTTGATTTGGCTATCTTCACCTTTTGGACAATCATTCTTGGCTTCATCTTGCTGGGGCTTGAACCCAGGAAAACGCAGGCAGGTGGCCCCTTGGTCCTCAGGGCTGGCAGCCTGCAGGGATCAGGGTCAGGGTTCAAATCCTGCCCTTGGGCCCAGGTTTCAAGGTGGAGAAATTGCCAATCCTGACAGTATGGTACAGGGATGGTACTGTAAATTCAGAACCTAAACATATAAATGCGGGATTGTCAAATCCTTGGTCCAAATTTTGAATCACTTTTGTGGGATGGCTTTTTTAATTAAATTGATTTTTTTGAGTATTTATTTGAATATTTGAAAAGGTGGGAACTCATAGACACTTTGCAAAGTTCAAGTCAAACTGCATATTTCCAATGGACAAAATGAATTAACTGGAATCAGATTTGAAGCGTTCAAATCCATCAACTATTTTCATTAAGTTTACTATGTTTTTTTTGAAATTGCAGGATTGTCAAATCCATAGACCAAATTTCCAATCACTTTTGAATACCACTAGTAAACTCAGATATTAATTGAAGGAACTGGAATCCAGATTTAATGTACAGTAAGTACACTAGGAGACACCAACCCAAATCAAGAAGCTCCACCATGACTAATAAATCTAAAAATAGAATCTCAATAACCATGTTTAGAGATAAAAAGTGATTAAACTTTAAAATCATCCAAAACTGGAAAGGATACAATAAAATACACTTCAAATCACGGATATAGAAATTCTGTTACTATTCAAGGATAATTCAAGAGAAAATAACTACCAATTACTAAATCAATAAATCCAAATAAATAGATATATAATCTAAAATATATATTTTTATTTTATTTTTATGGACCGTCAATTGCATTTTCAACCAGCTCCTGCACCAGCCTGCGGGGCAGCCTGTCCATAAGGGCGTCCCAGAGGGTCCAAGAATAGACCCAGAACCCAACTTGAGGGGAGTAATGCCAACACAAAGGCCTTCCAAAGTGTCAGCGCCAGCCAACCACCTCCTGCATCTCAAGCCAGGAATAGTAGTCTCAATCCAAGACAGAAGTTGCTCTCAAGGCCTGCCACAAAAGTCTCCTATACAAAGGTCATCAGGAATAATGAGGTTACATACACCTCCACCGTGTACCCAGTTGCCACCCAGCCCCGCACTCTTGATCCAAGAGTTGCTACTTCCTGCCCCTGCCTCTTTGATACATCATATGAGCCATTGAATACCACTGTTGAGCCATCTGTACCTGTATCTTATGCCACTATTGACAACGCCAGCACAACTAAGCGTGATCCCACCTTCTACACAAATTTCCCCATCCCCTTTGTTGAGCCTGCTAGCCAGGATGCTGTGGTACCTGCTAAGGGCTGACGTTGGTTGAGGGATAGTGAGTGTGAAGCTCTTCTTAACTGCTTGAACAGGGGAATGGCAGTTTGGGATATTGCGTCCCAATTTGATGTCACAGCCAGATAAATTTCCAACATCAACATCAAGTATGGCAACACTGGGCAAATTGCAAAATCTGCCAAGGCTAAGCGGCAGCCCAGCCTACTTCATCCCACCCATCTTGAGGCAATCAAGCAGTGGGTTACCAAGGATTGCCACCTGGACTCACTTGCTGTTCAATAAATGCTTGCCACAGAGCTCAGGCTTTATGTTTCAAAACCCTTGTTTACAAAGCAATGGTTGATTTGGGCTTCTCCTGGAAAGTACTTGGAGTTTTGCCATACAAAAGAAACAATGAGAAGACCATTGAAGATTGACGCATTTATATCAAGACATATCTGGCCCTAAAGGAGACTGGGAATGTCCAGTTCTTCTACATCAACAAACTGTTGTTTCCCTCCTCACTCAGGTCTAGAAATGGGTGGGTCTGGAAAGGGTCCATGGACGGTGTAGCCCATCATGCAGATGTCTGTTCCCAGACTTATTCCATGGTAGCGCTTCTTGGTCCTTGCAGTTTAGACCAGTATCAGATGATCAAGGGTTCCCATAATAACAGGACCTTTATCAATTTTCTCCAAGTTGTCAAGGATTATCTCTGGATTAATTATTGCAGTACAACCAACATTGTTGTGTTGGATAATGTTGGGCTCCACAAAGTGAATCTGGTTTTATCCAAGTTCCCACCCACCAAGAAACTAGCCATTTAGCCAGCCAATGCCTGGCTGACTGTCCAATGAGACTCCTCTTCCTCCCCCTGTATTCTCCATTCCTTAACACAATTGAGGAGATCTTTTGGTGGATCAAGAATAAGGTCAAAGTGGGGCTTCCACAGGACAGTGAGGATCTATTCAATATTCTTGTGGTCAGTCAAATTGCAATGCCACCTGATGTGGTGGTGGCTTTTTACAAGCACTCAGTCTCTTCCTCCCCAAAGCCTTGGCCTCCAAGCCAATCTTATAAATGGGCGCTCCAGGTTTTATTTTTTATTTTGTTTTTATTAGGACTCAAAAATTATCATTTATATATAACAAGGTGACGTTTGATTGTATTATAGATATATAATAATACATAGAAAAGGTAAGTAAGATTAATTATACTAGATATAGAGACACATATTTTTATTATAATGCATCAAATGTTGTATTGACTGTAGAGCTAACAAATAAATAGATTAAAAAAGATAGAAATAGATTAAATTTATATAAACAATTGTAAATCCTTGTTGGTACTTTGGCTTTTTTAAGCCACAAATTAGACCTTGCAGGTCATCATCTGATCCTTATTATTTCAGTGCCACTATAGCCACATGGCACGGAAACCAATGATTTTCATGTATCTCTTACTAATTAATACTTAGGACGCGGGTCAAGCATATTGAATATATTTATCAAATCATACTGTAAATTCAGAACCTTAACATAAAAATGCAAGATTGTCAAATCCTTGGTCCAAATTTTGAATCACTTTTGCGGGCAACTCAGCTGAGTGAAAATTAAAATATTAAATAAAATTAACAATTTAATTTAACTTTTTTTGGTTTATGTAAATTGGCATAATTTGAATCTCTTGAGCAGATAACTCAACTAACAAAAGACAAAACTCAGCAAACAAATGCAGGATATATGAATCAGAAATGCAGGATTCAAATGTACAATTTAATATTTCCTGTATTTCAAACAAATCATAGACATCATGTAAAACTTAACAAATATGAAATTGCAGGATTGTCAAATCCAAGAATCAAATTTCAAATCATAATTGCAGTGAATTAAAAAAATATAATTTATGGGTGTCTCAAAAAGTATTTCAAAGGATCTAGAGTGGATTTGTGCTAATTCTTTTAGGAATCATAGGCATTATCAAAAATAACCCTATTCCAATTTAGGACAGCTAAAATTTAGATCCTACTATTCACCAACTTAACAGACTTAACAATAATATTAACTAAAATATACACTTCTCTTTTTGAGTTTAAAATTTTTAATAAAAATTTGTTATGTCTTCTTTCAACAACAACCAAGTCAACAATTTGTTCCCTGTCCTTTACAAAATCATGCAGGGCTACGCTGGGTCTCTTAACAGTGAAGCCTCCCTCTATGGCCACTCCCAACACACAGGCCCCTCTGCAAGCACTACCCAGGAGTGTGTTCTTTCTCCTGCAACTTACAGCATGGCCCTGTTTGCCCATCACGCACAGGCAGCTGCCAACCCAAATCCTGTATCAACAATGGCATCTGGAATAGTCATTTGAGCCATGGGGTCACTCAGAGAGCCCCAAATCCCAAATCAGCCAATCAGATGGCATTAGCCAGTTCCCAAGATAGACACATCCCTCCCCCAGCCAATCAGCCTTCAAGACTCAGAAGAAAATCAATCACTCCAGAGATTGTTCTCAAAATGGTTGAAAAGCAAGGGAAGCTTATGTCCCTTGGGGAAATTGCGGCCGCAATGGGCTTTGCAAAGTCCACTGTGGCTGCAACCCTGCAAGCCCACGCCAACTGTGGCCCCCTACCAAGAAGATCTCAACTGGTGCCCATAATTTGACCAAAGGTGATACAGCTCATACCCTTATGATGGCCATTATGGAACATGACCCGTGGATACCCCTGATCCAGGTATGTCTCCAGTTGGGACTCCACAGCATCTTCACCAAAAACAGAACAGTGAATTCATGGATGCACGGAGTTGTGGTTGCCGCCAGACTTTTATACAATCAAGTTATCACTGGCCCCAGTTTGGTGGATACCAACCCCTACAATTCAATGTTATTAATTTTATCAAAGAAAGGACAATGAGAACCCGTGATGACATCATCTTTCTGTTGTATGCTAAGATATCTGCAAGTATTCAAGACTATTTAGAAAAGCGGATCCAGTCTGACGTATATAAGCGCAGCCAAATATTGTATTGTTTTGTTGGAGTTTTATTGGCTGTTTCCCCATTGGGTGTCAATTATTACTCAGCAATATTGAACACCGCAGATGGGTATGCCTACCAGACAGAGCTCAGGGCCATACTGGAGGAGTGGGCAATACAAAACGCCGTGCACACAGTTGTACTGAGTGCAGAGATAGAGCAGCGGGAATGGGCTACCCAACAAAATAAGGGCTGCAAGGGCATACCTGTTGGTCCTACCCCATCAACCATACCAACATTCATCTTGCAGATGTATGTCTCTACAATTTTAATTCTGCCCTCAGGCGCTTAAAGCCTGCCACCTACAACAAACTATGCACCCAAATTGATAAGGGGTATGAGCTTTTCCCTTCCGCGTCCGTCCAGGACTTATTTGATCTCATCATATTCTATGCAAGTGATTATGATTAGTCCAGAAAAGACCCTCACCTCCCCCCACGCCAGTCCATCTGTTTTTCAAGAGAGTATATGTGACAGAATTTTTTTGAGCAATTGAAGCAATCAGCTCTTGCTACCTCTTCTCAGTCAACAAAACCTGCCTCCCCAACCCCCCATCAAGCCACCTGCCTTCCTACCCTGACTCCCAAACCACCATCCATTCCCTCACCACTATCTCTGATGTTGCCCCTTTCACAGGCGCAGATGAAGGCAATATTCATTCCACCCATTCCCTCCCCTTCCTGTCCTTTGATTAGTAAAAAAATCTTTTCTTTGGACAACTTATTAAAATTGATATCTCTCTTTCAATTCATAATTAATAATATTTTCTTTTTACATTATCAAGATTTCCCATAATTAATACAATGTTGTACATTTTACAAATAGCTTAAAAATATAAGCATAAATATTTTTCATCATCATTAATAAATTAAAGACAATAAACGTAAATATTGCATTAGAATATTGCAATTAGACGTCAACTATTGATATTTATAAATTATGTGCATAACTCAAAGCATTTTGTTTAATAAATGTCACTGTAAACTAGGCTTTTTTCATTGTAATTTATCTAAATGGACTGTGTTTATATTAGAGAGCTATTAATGCTTAGTAGGAATATTGATACATAGTGCATTTTTCAGACTGTATATTTACCTATTGGTAATAATTCTATAAACTTTTTAGTTGGATTTTGCAAGTTAATAATAATGTAATGTGTTAATAAATTACTGGTCATTGTCATTAATTGGCTGATTTTCTTTGATGTGGTGATTGTGCATTTTCTGATATTTCTGCACTAGTATCCAATTGGTCTGTTTCACATCCAATTGCACAGGCAATAGGAATTTAAGCCGCTACCCCAACCACATCTGGTCTTGGGGTGGTAACTTGATTTCCTATTTCCTGTGCAATTGGATGTGAAACCAACCAATTGGATACTAGTGCGGAAATTTCATAAAATGCACAATTGCCACAGCAAAGAAAATCAGCTAATTAATGAAAATAAAAAGTAATTTAATAACACATTACATTATTATTACCTTGCAAAATCTAACTAAAAAGTTTATAGAATTATTACCAATAGGTAAATATACAGTCTGAAAAATGCACTATGTATCAATATTCCTACTAAGCATTAATAGCTCTCTAATATAAACACACTCCATTTCAATAAATTACAATGAAAAAAGCCACATTTACAATGGATTTTATTAAACAAAATGTATTGAGTTATGCACATAATATCAAAATATCAAGAGTTGACTTCTAATTGCAATATTTACGTTTATTGTCTTTAATTTATAAATGATGATGAAAAATATTTATGCGTTGAAGATAGTACTATAAAAACCAGTTTTTTGATGAAATTCAAAAAAAATGCATTCTATCTTTAACTTGATTAACAAATTAAAAGTACACCTGCAAAAGGTTGTTGAAAGTGAAAAAAATATCAGGGAAATAGTGACAGGAAAGCTGGGTGACAAGGGCCAGCCACTAATCCATTCAAAAGAAAATGCTATGAACAAACTAGGCAATATTATAGACAAAAAGAATAAAGAAGCATTACTAAATCTCCAGGGAAAAATTCTATCAAGTCTGAAGTTCAACAATGGGGCCTACAATTTGTGGGAGTTCTCGTAGGGGGCCAAAGAAAATAATAAGATCAAACTAATCAAAGGAAACAAATTTCCAAAGGAAATCAACACAAATGAAGAGGAAATCAACCAAATGGAAACAGACAAAAGCAAAACACAAGCAAGAAGCAGGAGTGCTTCACAAAATACAAAAACTTTATCAAATGAAAATCAAGAAGAAACACAATTTGCAAGAAAAATAAGAAAAATTAAGCCCAGGAAAATTAATGAAGAGCAGCCAACACTCATGAAGTTTGCCAAAGTGGCGCCTGTGGCTGAGGGGGCCACAGGGGAAACAATTAGGAAGTCTTTTTATGTTTTACTTATATTTATATTTCTAGTCATCACCAGGAATGGGGATTAGTTTGCGGAAGTGGCGGCTTATACGCTGAGTTGGTTTTACGGGGGTTACCAGTCACTGGTAGCCCCTGTAAAACAAATAAATAAAAACCAAATAAATAAAATAAATCAACAGAATATGTTCAATTTTTCAAGTAGTGAAGCTAAAAATAGGGAATATTTATCACCTGTGGGGTGCTTGCCGTGGTTGAGGGAAGCATATGAAATAGGATCAAGTATCAACTTTAAAGAAATGAATGAAATTTGCGGGGATGTCAAGTTAAACTTTGATGATATATCTATGAAAGCATTCAACAATTCCCATTTGCAAACATAATCAAATATAAAAAGCTTAATAAAAACAGACAATAAAATTAGAACTGAATATTTGAAAACTGCAATTTTTAATGAAGTATTTAAGGCGCTGTCAAATAAAGCCGGGGATGAAGCCCTTGTAAATAATTTAAAACCTTTATTAATATTGTTTGTCAAGGCCTGGGGGGCTGATTCAAGTCTAGCGCCCCCCAGAACCCTCTTCAAGTTCAACCAAACATCCTATGTTAATAGGTTAGTTCAAATATTTAAAAAATTATGTATGTTCTTGGAAAAGTATACCTCACAAAGAATCCACATTGCAGTATACCTGGGAATCCTCCTACACTGCATATTAAAAACCAACATCAAAAAGTTGGAGGATGTATCTATTCAAATGGATATTTGCCGCGTAGCCCTCAACCCCCAGAAGACACTGCAGGGATATAGGACAGTTGAGCACGTACTGTATGACTCATTTTCATTGGCAACGTTATACGGGTACTATGTGCCCCCCAAAAAGCCTACTAGTCAATTCACTCACCCACATTCCTTTTATCAAAAAATCAACAACCACTGGGGTACAGGACACCACCCCTCTAGCAATTGCATCCAGGGTTGTCCACCACATACAGAAGAGTATGTGGATCCAATAAGATGCATTAGCTGAAAATTTGATTTTGGGGTATAATTCCCCAGAATAATCACATTCCCTTTGCAATCAACATCCCCCCAATAAATATTTTCCCATTGCAAATTATTTTTTTATTTTTTAACTTTTTACTTTTTAATACTAAAATTTTAATATTGAACTATGTAATATTAAAATTTCACTATAAGAATTTTAATATTACATATTTAAATATTAAAATTTTGGTATCTAAAAGTTAATATTAAAATTTTAATAATACATATCATAATACTTAAATTTTTAATATCAAATGTTTTAATATTGAATAAATCACAATTTAATAAAAATAGTTAAATTTCAAATATTTAAACTTTAATATTTAAACTTTAATATTTAAATTTTAAGATTTATAATTATAATTTTACTTTTAATATTTTAATTTTAATATTTTACTTTTAATTTTTTAATTATAATAGTAATATATAATTAAGTTGACACTAATAAAGTAACAGTTTAATAAAATAAACATGTGTAATAATAAAATATGATTTATAAATTTGTTTATTTACCAGCGCGTTGAGTACAGATTCATTTATTACATAAACAAACAAAGAGAATTGAATTTATCCGCATCATGCGGCCCTCTCCACTTATATTCTAAACAAGTGATTGTTTAGGACTCAAATTACCTTTCCCTTGTAATATAATTTGATAAACATATTCAATATGCTTGACCTGCGTCCTAAGCACTAATTAGTAAGTAATATATGAAAATCATTGGTTTCCGTGTTGTGTGGCTATAGTGGCACTGAAATAACAAGGATCAGATGATGACCTGCAAGGTCCAATTTGTGGCTTAGAAAAGCCAAAGTACCAACAAGGATTCACAATTATTTAAATAAACTAATCTATTTCTATATTTTTTAATTTATTTATTTGTTAGTGCAAAAGCCAATAATAATATTTAGTGCATTATAATAAAAATATATCCATCTTACCTAGTATAATTAATTTTACTTACCTGTTCTACGTATTTCTAAATGTCTATAATGCAATCAAATGTCACATTATTATATATAAATAATAATTTTTGAGTCCTAATAAAAACAAACTAAATAAAAATAAATAAAACCCAGAGCGCCCATTTATCTGATTGGCTCAGAGGCCGGGCTTTAGGGAGGGAGGATTCTGAGTGCTCATAGAAAGCTGCCACCACATTGGTTGGCATCACAAATTGGCTGATCTCAAGAATTTTGAAGAGATCCTTAGTGTCCTGAGGGAGGCCTTGTTTCACCTTATTCTTGATCCAACCAAAGACCTCCTCCTTTGGATTCAGGAATGGGGAATATGGCGGGAGGAAGAGAAGTCTCATTGGACAATTGGTAATTCAGTGGTAGAGGTGTGACTGTTTTTGTCAATGGGGGGGGAACTTGGACACAACCAGATCCACTTTGTGGAGCCCAACATTATCAAGCACAACAATGTTGGTTGTGCCACTGTAATTTATCTAAAGGTACTCCTTGACAGCTCGGAAAAAATCAAGAAATGTTCCGCTGTTATGGGAGCCCTTAATCATTTGGTATTGGTCCAACCTGCGAGGACTAAGAAGCGCAACCATTGAATAGGTCTGGGAACAGACAGCTGCACAATGGGCTACACCGTCCTTAGACCCCTTCTCAACCCACCCATGCCTAGACCTGTTTGAGGAGGAAAACAACAATTTGTCAATATAGAAGAACTGGATATTCCCAGTCTTCTTTAGTGCCAGATATGTCTCAGCATAAATGCATTGATCCTCAATGGTCTTTTCACTGTTCCTATTATACAGCAAAGCTCCCAGTATTTCCCAGGAGAAGCCCAAATAAACCATTGTTTTGATACTAGGGTTTTGGAAACAGAAAGCCCAAACTTTGTGGCAAGCATTGATTGGACAACAAGTGTTTTAAGGTGGCAATACTTGGCTACCCACTGCTTGATTGCGTCAATGGGAATAGGCTGAAGGAGTTTGGGCTGTCTTTTTGCCTTGGTGGATTTGGCAATTTGCCCAGTATTGCCATACTTATTGTTGATGTCAACAATGTATCTGGCTGTGACACCAAATTAGGACGCAATATCCCAAACCATCATTCCTCCATTCAAGCAGTTGAGGAGAGCTTCACACTCACTATCCATCAACCAACGCCGGCCTTTGGCAGGTACCACAGCATCCTGGCTACCAGACTCAACACAGGGAATGAGGACCTTTGTGTAGAAGGTGAGATCACGCTTGCTTGCAGTGGCGCTGTCAATGGTGGCATAAGACACAGGCACAGATGGCTCCTCAGTTGTAGCCATTGGCTGATAGGAGGTATCAAAAATGCAAGGGCAGTAAGTAGCAACTCTTGGGTCAAGAGTGCAGGGCCGGGTGACAACTGGGTAAACGGTGGAGGTTTAAGTAACCCCAGTGTCAGAAAATTATGGACCATGGTATTTTATCATCAGCCAGATGATATCCTAAGTCTTCTAACATTATGAAAGTACAGAGAACCTGTGACTTTGGCGTAACCTTTGGACCGGAATATTTTGTTGTCATCAGAAGTAGCAAGTCTGACAGGGCCCAAGGCCCAAAGGATTTGGGACAGTTCTTCCTACTTCTGGATATAGGTTCATAAGTTGTTGTCTCTATATTTTACTATAGGGTTTAATACTGTATGGCAACAGTATGATCTTTTGCTCTCCACTTAATTAGAATTAAACTAGGGAAAGGGTTTGAAATATCAACTCTTTATTAGAAGACTGATATTGAGGCTGTTCCAGCTGCCCGTGTTTATTTGAGTTAGCTCTGGTCCAACCTTGAGTGTGTGCGGTTTGTGACAGAAGCTCAATTGACAACTTCCACAGCTCAGTATCCTTTCTGAAGCTGTGCAGCTATCTCTCAATCTCAGCAGAGTAGCTGTGAACCTGGACCACTTTCCAAGTGGCTAGCTAGCCTGACTGGCTACTAGTTGGCAGAGATGATTCTTCACTTAATCAGAGCTGCTCTAATACAATAGGCTCACAGCCTTTTACCTTAGAGTGTTTGGCCTGACAGCCCAGTCTATTTTGGGCTCTTCTAGAAATGTTTCAGATGATGGCCCATATGATGGCCCAGTATATTTTAGGCTCTTCTAGAAGCGTTTCAGATGGCCCTTATGATGGCCCTTGTTCTAGACTGTAATTAAAGTTTAGAATAGCAATTATATATAGGAAGCATATTTGAGATGGTTGTTGAGGTGGACTAATTAATAGCACAATATCTGCATGTTTCACTATTAATTAGGAATAGGGATTTTGCAATTGCCAGGGTATGATTTGATCATTTGAATCCATTGATTCCACAAACCTGCGGCCTGCATTAATTTGTTGAAACCATTCCTAAGAGTGATTACTGCTGGCCTGCGTTATTGGGTTAAAACCATTATTAAGAGTAATTAACTGATGGCCTGTGTTAATTGTTGAATCTGTTAATTAGTCAATATTCAGAAATCCTGACACCCAGTGTTCCTGGTGACCCTGGTGTAGGAGACTTTGGTAGCAGGCCTTGAAAGTGGCTTCTGCCTGGGATTCAAGCTGGTAGTTCTGGCTTGGAATGTGGGAGGTGGTTGGATGGCGCTGACACCTTTGGAGGCCTGTGTGTTGGCATTACTCCCCTTGAGTTGGGTTCTGGGTCTGTTCTTGGACCCTCTGGGAGGCCCTTGTGGACAGGCTGCCCCGCAGGCTGGTGCAGGAGTGGGTTGAGAATGCAATTGATGGTCCATAAAAATAAAATAAAAAATATATTTTAGATTATATATCTATTTATTTGGATTTATTGATTTAGTAATAGGTATTCATTTTCTCTTGAATCAGCCTTGAATAGTAACAGAATTTCTATATCCATAATTTGAAGTGTATAATATTGTATCCTTTCCAGTTTTGGATAATTTTAAAGTTTAATCACTCTTTTTGTCTAAACACGGTTGTTGAGATTGGATTTTCCATTTGATTTTAGTTGTGGTGAAGCTTCTTGATTTGGGTTGGTGTTTCCTAGTGTGCTTACTGTACATTAAATTTGGATTCCAGTTCCTTCAATTAATATCTGAGTTTACTAGTGGCATTCAAAAATGATTTGAAATTTGGTTCTTGGATTTGACAATCCTGTAATTTCAAAAAACATAGTAAACTTAATGAAAATAGTTGTTGGATTTGAACGCTTCAAAACTGATTCCAGTTAATTCATTTTGTCCATTGGAAATATGCAGTTCAACTTGATTTTTGCAAAGTATCTATGAGTTCCCGCATTTTTAAAAATTCAAATAAATATACAAAAAAATCAATTTAATTAAAAAAGGCCATCCTGCAAAAGTGATTCAAAATTTGGACCAAGGATTTGACAATCCCGCATTTTTACATTCAGGTTCTGAATTTACAGTATTACAAGGGAAAGGTAATTTGAGTTCTTATTTAATCACTTGTTTAGAATACAAGGGGGAGCAGGCCGCATGATGCGGATAGATTCAATTCTTGTTGTTTATCTACATAGTAAATAGCCTGTACTCAAAGAGCCTTTAAATAAAAACATTTTTAATAATTATATATTATTTGACGTGTTTGTAACTATAACTAATGCCCTATAATGTATTTAGATATATTACTAGTATAACTTAAATATTATAATTTTAATATTCTAGTCAAAAAATAAAAAAGTATAAAAATATAATAGTTAAGTTGCAAGGGAAGATGATTTATTATGGGATGCAAATTGCAAAGGGGATGTGATTATTCTGGGGAATTATACCCCAAAATTATATTTTCTGCTAATGTGTCCAATTGGGACCACATACTCTTCTGTATGTGGTGAACAACTCTGGTGCAAATTGTTAGAGGGGTGGTGCTCAGCACCCTGGTGGTGATTGAGCGTCTTATAAAAGGTAATATCAAAAGCAAATTAACAAGGAGTTGGTTCTCTGGAGGTATTGTGTACCTGTACAACAAAGCTAACGTAAAACAGTTGTATAAGACATGCTCTACAGTTTGGTAGCCCTGCAGTGTCTTCATTTTATCCAGTGCCAGCCAGCAGACGTCCATTTGAAGAAGGACGTCCTCCAGCTTCTTCACTTTGGCCTTCATAATGCAGTGTAGTACTACCCCAAGGTAAACAGCAAGATGCAGTTGCTATGAGGTATAGATTTCCGCAAATAAGCAGAATTTCTTGTAAATTATAACTAGTTGATTTGTATAGACCATGTTTTAAAAATTGAATAAAGGAGAGTTGGGCTTTTTGGAGGCATCCACAACCCCCACCTCTGCAAACAATATGAATAAAGGTTTCATTTTATTGACTAAAAATGCATCACCTGTTTAATTTGATATTGATTTTATTAATTATTGAATATTGCAGCTTTGATGTTTTCTTGTGGAACTTGAAATTGACTTTTTTCCAGGTTTATTTCATACGTGTTCATAGTTGAAAATGGAAAATGTTCAAGGCATTCAAATATATAACATCAAAAATTCATGTTGACATTTATTTGGATATCCATCATTCCTTTGAAGGTGATACTTGCACCTACTTCATAGGCTTCTCTGACCCAAGTTGTGCTTCCTTCTGGCCTTTTGAATTCCCTATTCATTGCATCTTTTGTTGCATATTGACTGATGTTATTTTGTACTATTTTACTTATTTGATTTTTATTTATTTATTTTATAGGGGCTACCAGTGATTAGTAACCTCTGTAAAACCAACTTGGCATAAAAGCCGCCATTTCTGCAACCTCATCCCCATCCCTAGTTGTAACTAAAGTAAATACAAATAAAACATAAAAATACCTACTAATTGTTTCCCCTGCGGCCCCCTCAGCTACAGGAGCCCCTTCAGAAAACTTCATGAATGTTGGCTGCTCTTCATTTGTTTTTCTAGGTTTGATTTTCCTTATTTTCTGTGTTACTTGTGTTTCCTCTTGATTTTCAATAGTTAAATTTTCTTTGTTTTTTTAGGCGCTCCTGCTTCTTGACTGTGTTTTGTTTTCATCTGTTTCTGTTTGATTATTTCCCTCTTCATTGGTGTTTATTTCCTTTGGGATTTCAGGTTCTTCAATTAGTTTGATCTTCTTACTATTTTTTTGGCCCCTTGCCAGAACTCCCACAAATTGTAGGCTGCGTTGTTGAACTTCAAACTTGATAGGATTATTCCCTGTAGATTGAGCAACACTTTTTTGTTCTTTTTGTCTATAATATTTACTAGTTTATTCAGGGCATCTTCTTTTGACTGGATTAGTGGCTGGCCCTTGTTAACAGACTTTCCTGTTACTATTTCCCTGATGTTTTTTATATTTCAATAACCTTTTGTAGGTGTGCTTCTAATTTGTTTATCAAGTTATAGATATTTAACATTTTGTTTGAAGTACATAAAAAAACTGGTTTTTATAGTACTACATTCAACATATAAATATTTTTCATCATAATTAATAAATTAAAACCAAAAAATGTAAATATTGCATTAAAATATTGCATTAAAATATTGCAATTAGACGTCAACTCTTGATATTTTGATATTATTTGCATAGCTCAATTCATTTTGTTTAATAAAATTCACTGCAAACAAGGCCTTTTTCATTGTAACTTATTGAAATGGAGTGTGTTTATATTAAAGAGCCATTAAGGCTTAGTATAATATTGATACATAGTCCATTTTACAGCCTGTATATTTACCTATTGGTAATAATTCTGTAAACTTTTTAGTTAGATTTTGCGAGGTAATAATAATGTAACGTGTTATTAAATTACTGTTTATTATCATTAATTGACTGATTTTCTTTGCTGTGGCAATTGTGCATTTTATGAAATTTCTGCACTAGTATCTAATTGGTTGGTTTTACATCCAATCACACAGGCAATAAGAAATCAAGTTGCTACCCCAACCACATCCGGTCTTGTGATGGTAACTTGATTTCCTATTTCCTGTGCAATTGGATGTGAAACCAACCAATTGGATACTAGTGCAGAAATTTCATAAAATGCACAATTGCCACAGCAAAGAAAATCAGCCAATTAATGACAATAAACAGTGATTTAATAACATATTACATTATTGTTACCTCAAAAAATCCAACTAAAAAGTTTACAGAATTATTACCAATAGGTAAATATACAAGCTATAAAATGAACTAAGTATCATTATTATACTAAGCGTTGATGGCTCTCCAATATAAACACATTACATTTCAATAAATTACAATGAAAAAGGCCTTGTTTACAATGAATTTCATTAAAAAATGAATTGGTTATTCACATAATATCAAAATAACAAGAGTTGATGTCTAATTGCAATATTCTAATGCAATATTTCCCCTATGGTCTTTAATTTATTAATGGCAATGAAAATATCCATGGAAATAATTATATGTTACCACATCAAATGTACAACATTTTTTACATATGGAAAATTATAACAATGTAAAAAATATAATATTAACTATGAACTAAAAGAACAAAATCAATTTTAATAAGTTGTCACAAAGAAAAGTTTTATTTTACTCATCAAAGGACGAGTAGGGGAGGGAATGTGTGGAAAGAACATTGCCTTCATCTGTGCCTGTTAAAGAACTGCATCAGATATAGTGGGGAGGAAATGGGTGGTGGTTTGGGAGTCAGGGTTGGAAGGCAGGTGTCTTGATGGAGGGGGGGTTGTTGACTAGGAAGGGGCAGCAAGAGCTGATTGCTTTAATTATCTCAAATTTGTCTTCTGTCACATATGAGGGCTTGGTGAAACAAATGAATTGGCGTGGGGGGAGGTGGGAGTCCTTTCTGGACTTATCACTTGCATAGAAAATGACAAGATCTGATAAGTCCTGGAAAAATTTGGAAGGGAAAAGCTCATAACCCTTATCAATTTGGGTGCACAGTTCATTGTATGTGGCAGGCTTTAAGCGCCTGAGAGCAGAACTAAAATTATAGAGACATACATCTGCAAGATGCATGTTGGTATGATTGATGGGGTAGGACCAACAGGTATTCCCCACAGCCCTGATTTATTGGGTTGCCCATTCCTTCTGCTTCATCTTGGCACTCAGAACAACTGTGTATACAGATTTTGGGTAGCCCACTCCTCCAGAATTACCTTGAGCTCTGTCTGGTAGGCTTACCCATCTGCTGTGTTTGACAACACGGAGTAATGAATGATATCCAAAGGGGAAATTGCCAACAAAACCCCAACAAATTGATACCAGATTGACTTGCGCTTGTATACGTCAGACTGGATATGCTTTTCTCCATAGTCTTGAATACTTGAAGATATTGTGGCATATAGCAGGAAGATTATGTCATTATGGACCCTCATTGCCCTTCCTTTGGTAAAATTGATGATTCTAGAATAATAGGGGTCAGTGTCCACCAAAAAAGGGCCACTGAGAACCTGTTTGGATAAGAGTCTAGCAGCAACCACAACTCTGTGCATTCACAAATTAACTGTTCTCTTATTGGTGAAAATTCTGTGGAGTCCCAGTTGGAGACGGACCTGGATAAGGGGCATCCACAGGTCACACTCTATAATAGCCATCATGCTGAGGTGGGCTTTTCACCTTCAGTCAAAGAATGGGCACCAGTTGGGGTCTTCTTGGTAGAGGGCCACAGTTGGTGGGGGCTCGCAGGGTTGCAGTCACAGTGGACTTTGCAAACCCCATTGTGGCCGCAAGTTCCCCAAGGGACATAAGCATCCCTTGCTTTTCAACCATTTTGAGAACAATCTCTGGAGTGATCAATTTTCTTCTGCGTCTTGAAGGCTGATTGCTGGGGGAGGGATGTGTCCATCTTGGGAACTGGTCAATGCCATCTGATTGGCTGTTTTGCAATTTGGGGCTCTTTGGGTGACCACTTGGCTCAAATGACTGGTTCTGGATGACATTGTTGATCTAGGATTTGGGTTGGTGGCTGCCTGTGCATGATGGGCAAACAGGACCATGCTAGAAGTTTCAGGAGAAAGAACACTGTGGGGTTCCTGTCTACCAGTCCACAAAGTGTGTCCTGGATCTTAGCCAGGGACCAGCTGGAAGAAATTGTCATTCCCTAGTAAGTGGAAATGTATCTCAGAAATATGTATAGGGGTCAAAATGGGCTTTTATTCACTCTCAGAAGGAAGATCCCCTTAGAAATCTTCTGGTATATGGCCCGGGGGGTCAAGGAAACAATATGGATTTGCCAA
The DNA here is from genome assembly GCA_014839935.2 of Entomophthora muscae. NCBI lineage: Eukaryota > Fungi > Entomophthoromycota > Entomophthoromycetes > Entomophthorales > Entomophthoraceae > Entomophthora > Entomophthora muscae. The sequence continues at coordinate 107,660 of QTSX02007329.1, read as the reverse complement.
TACTTGGAGTCCTCCAATAATATATTGGACTCATTGTACTTGGTCTTGGACCCCTACTCTTTAGTCTTGTACTTCTGCTCCTCAGACTTGGACTCCTGCTCCTTAAAATTGGACTCTGGCACCTTAAACTTAGACTCTGGCGCCGCGCTTAGGATCCAACTTCTTATTCTTGGGCTATTGCTCTGTTATTGTGGGCTTCAGCTCTCTTTATAGCTCCAGTGGCCTTGTTATTCCACTTGTATGAGTACAATCAAGCTAATGCTGGTGATCAAAAGGCTTCCAAAACCTTTTGGAAGAAACTTAAAAGACCCAGAAAAGACTCTGTAAAAGAACATGAAAGACCCTATAACTTTCCAGCCAGCCACCTTCTTATAGTGTACTTTTCCCAACGGTTCCGCCTTTAAAATGGCTTTCTTCATAAGCTTAAACCATTGCCGCTAAATTTTTCCTATAATAACTTAAGCTTACATACTTACTTTCTAAAAGCTTAAAGTATTAACTCACTATTTCCTTACTTATACTTTAAGCTTTTGGCTTCTAACAAATAATCTTCATCAGGAAACCTGCCGGAACTCAACCAATGAATACAGAGATCAGAAATAGACCATTTCTGATGTTCCACCGGGATCCAACTATGAAAATAATTTCCACAGCTCAAACTGCTCAGATTGACAACTCTTTGCGCACCAAAGCGTTAACTGGTCCATTATTTTTGGCACCATTTCTCCCTGCATTCAACCTAAACCCATTTAAATAGTAGAATACTGCTCAAATTGTTCTTTCTGGACCTCTTCAACGTTTCCCCCATATATTTACAAATCTTGTAAAAGCCAAGGAAAACAAACCATCAAAACAACTTTGCATCCAGCTCTCATAGCAACATACCTTCATCTATCCTAGGAACTTAAATAAATAAATATCTTACCCACACTTCTATCCACATTCCTTCTTAATTTTAATACTAAACCAAGGCAAAATATTCTACATTTTCCCACTTTGGAAAATAAATTCAGAAAAATCTCAGCTCATTTCTCCGGATCACTAGTTCTTCATCATCATCTTCTGATCCTTCAGACAGCTCCTGTATCATGATCAGCTAATCCTGCATCATAATCTTCAACCACATCTTCAGCCTTAATCTCTAAACAGTTTATTCCAGTCTCCAACAGCTCAGACCAGTCATTGAACAGCCTATCAGTCCTCTGGCTACTCCTTTATCATGACCAGATACTTCTGCATCATGATCTCTGAGCCCTTCAACGTATCATCACTAGGAACCATCTTGGTTTCACCTGCACATTGAATCATTCTGGTTCCAAAACTCAACATGAACCAACATTCCCTCAACTAGTTTTCACTGTGATCATACAATCCTTCTTACTAGTCTTCTCTGCTGATCCTGAACCACCTCAGTTCTTTATCTCAGTCCCTGTTACTGGAACTTGTAGACCCAGGCATGAGTCTACATTGAACTAGTGTTTGACTGGGCCCTTGCAAGTGGCAATCCACTTAGGCTATCCAACCATAGATCATTAAAGTCTATGATGTTGTTTTTGATCACCCAGGTAATTAATTATGGGCTTTCAGTTGCAAAGTAAAAAGCTTTACTTCCCATAGGACTGATCACACCAAGTTCTGCAGCTGCTTCCCTAAGCAAACCACCATGATGACACTTCTGAGCAAATATATGCCCTCCAATGCTCACTTTGGGCTCTCCCCAAAGCTCTCATAGGGCATAAACAAGGAAACCCTACCAGTCTGTTAGGTAGGATGCTTGCTCACAGACCTCATGTAAGCGTATCAGGGTACATGGAGCCCTCAGAGCTCTTCCCCTCTCTATCAGCCTGTGTTACCTGCCAGGGATCCAAAACCTTCTCCCCCAGACAGACAAAGTTCCCTGCTTGTTAACTCAGTCTTCACCCTTCTGTAGCCACAGTTCTCTGCTAGGTGAAGAACTATAGCCCAAAGCAGCCAATATCTTCTGCTGGATGGAGGCAATATCTGCCTCTGGTAGTCCTTTGTTACCTACCAGCTAGACCTTACTTACACTAGTAGTCCTATGTTACCTACTAGGCCTCTACCTGCAACAAACAATCAAACTTTTGTTTGGCCAACATTGGCCCCGCCTGCAAACCACCAAACATGTGGACTGTCACAAACACACTCCTGGGTGGGGCTTGCAGAGGGGCCTGCAGGTTGGGAGTGGCCATAGACAGAGGCTTCACCGTTAAGAGACCCAGTGTAGCCCTGCATGATTTTGTCAAGGCCAGGGAGCAGCCTTTTAACTTGGTTGTTATTGAAATAAGTCATAATAAATTTCTATTAAAAATTTTAAACTCAAAAAGAGAAGTGTATATTTTAGTTAATATTATTGTTAAGTATGTTAAGTTGGTGAATACTACAATCTAAATTTTAGCCGTCCTAAATTGGAATAGGGTGATTTTTGAGAATGCCTGTGCTTCCTAAAAGAATCAGCAAAAATCCACTCCAGATCCTTTAACATCCTTTTTGATACACCCATAAATTATATTTATTTCAAATTCCTTGCAATTATGGTTTGAAACTTGGTTCTTGGATTTGACAATCCTGCAATTTCAGATTTTTTAATTTTTACATGATGCCTATGATTTGTTTGAAATACAAGAAATCTTAAATCATACATTAGAATCCTGCATTTCTGATTCATGTATCACACATTTGTTTGTTGTGTTTTATCTTTTGTTAGTTGAGTTATCTGTTCAAGAGATTCAAATTTTGCCAATTTAAATAAGCCAAAAAAGTCAAATTAAATGATTAATTTTATTTAATATTTTAATTTTCACTTAGCTGAGTTGCCCGCAAAAGTGATTCAAAATTTGGACCAAGGATTTGACAATCCTGCATTTTTAAGTTTAGGTTCTAAATTTACAGTACCATTTGGAATCACCTCCAGAGCATGTGTTTTTTAAATGTTACAATAGGATAAAAGTACTACTAAGCAACCATTTATTTTTTGTATAAAAATATTAAGCAGTGGAGAATATATATGAGGCCTTTTACAACAGGTTTAATGACTGTTGAATATCTCATAAGCTTATTAAAGAGGTACCTGGATCTAAGAAGTCAACCTTCTACTCCCGCACCTTTGATATGAGGAGCTCTATGAAACACAATGAGAAGTTATTGACCTTTAGCAAGAATATGATGCCAAGAAGACCTAGTTTTTTGATACCTCATTGGATCCCAATTTAGCTACTTTCAATATTTGCACTGGTTAAGAAGCTATATGTAAATCTTCATACAGAGTTATATTGGATAAGACTTATCTTTTATGATCAAAGGGCTTATAAAGATTCTGTGATCTTGAAGAAACTTTATTGGCTGGAATAGAGATCATTGTGCTGACATAGTGGCTGGATGAAGACAATCCTACCAACCAGTCAGTCTCAAGGTACAGCATAAGGGCATCTGACCCAGGGGAGAGTATACACCACTGTGGTCCTTTGTTGAAAAGGCACTGGCAAAGGCGGTCACCAAGAGATCCCACATGGACTAACATGTTATAGTTCTGCATTTGGATCAATAGTACAGGTAGCAAGCAACCCAGTAGTGTATAAGGCAGAAATAGGTCATCTATTTCCTACCTGTAAGGATGTATAATATTTGTCTTTTCTTGGTAGAAGAAGAGGTCTTTATATAGGGGGTTGGAAACCTGCTTACCAGGATAACATATGACACTTCTAAACCCTATTTGACAGGTCTATTTGTTCTCCAGGATGCTGGTTTCAACCCCCAGAACTGGGTACCTATGATGTAGAGGCATGGGATTTACAGTTCTTGGGAATCTCTTATTCCATGGATTATTCTGAAGTGGCACCAGAGCTCTACTAGCTGTAGTCAAGATCAGTGTAATTAGGATTAGGCTATTGAACCAAGTGGAAATGGTTGTTGCCCTGGAAGAAGTTTGATCCTCCTTATTCAGAGGATATTCCCAGCTATTGCTAATTACTTCTGGATGGCAATGCCTTGTTGTATTAGTAAATCCTGAGACAGAGCTAGGTGGTGTATCTATCCATTATATTGCCGTCCAGCCAATCAGTAGTTGGTCTCAGATCTGGATTGCTATTTGGGTTAATGTAAAGCTGTGCCTCTCCCTTAGACCTCTACTTCAATTCCTGCTAAATACTTGGGAATTTCTACCAATTTATGTTTGGATATTTATCCAAAAGGTTACCAAAAAAGCCCAAGAAAAGCCCTCAATTTAATATCTTAGAATTATTCTGAAGATTCACCCACCTAACCCACCCAAGAGCCACCCCTGGTTAAATATTATGTGCAAGAGCAGCCAGAGCAGTTATAATTGCATCAAAAGTAGATTTACCAATTTTAATTGGTTTGGTTTTCCTTTTGATTATGTCTATTCAAAAATTTTCAAGATCTTCCTGCCTCAAGAAATGCACTCATATCTGCACATATCATTGATTTATTGGTTTTGTGATATTTAATCTACCATCCCAACTCCATCCCATCCTTTAAATTAATGCAAGAGTTATAAAAGACCTTACTTCATAATTCTCTAATCTAATAAAGTTCAAAAATTTGTTAGTAATTTTGGTCATTTGGGTTTATCTGTTGCTTTGCAGTGTTCAGTTGACTCCTTTCCCTCCTTTGACCTACCCAGAAATTGTTGGTAACAACATTTTAGTTGTTTCTGAAACCACAACTTTTATTGTGGTTGAGAGCTACGTTTTATTTTCTATTGGCCTACTCCCTATTTCTCACAGTTAGGAGAGCTACTATCTGATTCTTATAGCTAACCTGGATCTATTGTTAGACTTATACTCTTGATTCTGTCAAGGTTGATGAGCAGGATGCTGCCTAGGCGTTGTTAACCTAATTGGTTAGGGATGATGATGAGCCAGTTGACCCATAGTACTCAGAATCCCTGGCAGGGCTTATAAAATTATTGTATACAATAGTTTTAAAAGCTATGGCAAGAACCAAAAATAATTTCAGGTTTGAACAAAATCCAATTTGCGCAAGATTCAGGATTCAATTAATTTAATAAATTTTGGTTAATAAATGAACTATCAAACAAAAAACGCTATTCACTAGACCATTATGCAAAATTATAGCAAATATCAAGCAGTGTTGTTTTTGCCATAAACATAATTAACTGACGCAACAAGTGAGATGGATGGATGCTGTTCTGAAGTATATTATAATTCAATCAGGATTCATATGAGGCACCAACAGAAGGACTAAAATAAAACAAAATTTGAGCAATCTAGAAGCAAGATTCCACAAGCATGAAACAAAATGAAGTCACACAAGATGTGTAGTATGAGCATCCTAAAATAGAAGTATTTTTTTAACTGTGCTGTTTTAGCAGAGTTACAAGGAGAAATATATTTGGAAACTAGATAATATTCTTTATTGAGAGATAGGTATTATATAGTCATTGTGAATTGTGGATAACAGGAACATGATAGTGTTGATCACACGGTGAGATGGTGAAGGGGGTAGCCTGTTCCTGGTAATGAGTCAAGGGCTAAAACAAGGTATCCACCATAGGGGATGAGCTTCTGTTCATGTTGTTGTATTTAGGAATTTGAGTTGACTTCCTAACTTGGCTTTGAGTGACTGGATAAATGGATTGCAGGTCACAAACCTGCTTACTAAAAACCTTGCTGACAGGTTGAGCCTGCTGTTTTGACCCCCAACTGAAGGTTGGCCTCCTCTGGGGGCAGGTTTTCAGGGAGGTTGTTGGGAGCCTGGGCGCCATACTGAAATAACTGTTGTTTGGTGGCAGGTAGGACGGTTTTGTGTTGCTTCTATCTTGCTTTGCAGGGTCTCAGGCAATTGTGGTGGAGGACTTTGTCTTGTTTGCGTTTTCCAAGTCCTTGCATGATATAAGTGTTGTTTTTGTTTACCTTTAGGATGATTGCCAGGCCTACTTTCTCTGGTTGTAATTTGCTTTTGTCAATGTTCATGATCCAGAATTTGTTGCCAACCTCATGTCTGTCTTAGATGGGGAAAAAGGTCTTCTGTAGACGCTTTTATTCTCTTTCTTATTGATTGCAATTGGCCTGTATGACCTGGGGATCTGAGTGGGGGGAACCTTGCTTGGAATTTACAGCTTGAGTCCTGAAAATTGTTGGATGATATTGGGCTGTGTGCCATATACTAATTCAAAAGGGCTTTTCCCAGTGAATCTGTTCACAGAATCTGGCATTCAAGTAGTGCAGTAAATAGCTGCTTATACCAGTCCTCAGGTCTCCCAGCGGTTAGCTTGGCCAGGGCCTGCACAAAGCTGCCGTTCAGCCGCTCCACACGTCCATTGGCCTGAGGATGGTAAGGTGTTGTTACTGTGTGCTGGACCCGTTCTTGGTGAGGTATATATTGGTATCTTCATAGGTCAGTTCCTTGCCTCTGTTGGTTATCAGGAGTTCTGGCTTTCCAAACTTGCTGATGATTTCTTTTCCTATGAATTGCCACACATCATTTCCTGTGTGTTTTTACTGCTTGTGCCACTGGCCATTGAGTGGCAAAGTCTATTGTGCTGATGATGTATTTTTTTGTGCTTTCCTGGCATGGGGCCCATAATGTCTAGGGCCCATACTTTGAAGGGTATTTAAAAACAAATAGGTAGTACCAATTTAGGTGGTGTATTGCTTTTTGCAACTTTCTCACATACTTTGCATTGGTCTAAGACTTCCTGGACATCCAAGTATAGGGTTGGTCACCATGATTTGTGTTTGAGGAATTTGTAGAGGTTGCGGCTTTTTTTATATCCTAGGTCCCTGTGGTAACACAGGATTGTGTCAACTTGTTGATGTGTGAGGACATAAGGGATGGTGGTTCTGTTGGTCATTTTTTTGATGTAAGGTCCCATACATGTCTGCAAATAAGGGTTTATTTTAATTGACTGTTTTTTGTTTTGCCTGTGGTGCCAGGGGGGGAAACCCTTGTCTTTTGTCTGGAGCACCAGGAGAGGCCAGTCTGGGTTGAGATCATTCTTGCCCCTTGTGGCTTTGATGTAGAGGTGCAAGAGTGTGTCTGCAATGAAAAGTTCTGGACCAGGCTTATGTTGTATGACAATATTGAGCCTCTCCAGAAGTTCCATTCAGTAGGCTTGACAACAGGATAAGTTTGCTTGTGTTTTGAAGTATATAAGCAACTTGATGTCAGCCAACACCACAAATTCCTCCTGCTGTTCTAGGTAACAGCACCATTTGACCAGGCAGTGCACAATTTCTAACAACTCCTTGTCATGTATAGGGTATCATCACTTGCCGTCTGTCAGTTTTTGTGATTAATAGGCTACAGGCAGGAAGTCACCATTATTTTTTTGATTTGTAGTACTCCTCCAATGGATGTGTCAGAGGCGTCTGTTTCCATTTGATATTCCCCATCACATTTGGGGTATTGTAGAATGGGTGCTGTTGTGAGCTTCTCCTTAAGACGTCTGAAGCAAAGATCACATTGGGGGGTCCATACAAACTTAGATTTGGTACCAGTTATGGTGGACAGGGGTGCAGTTAAGACGCCACAGTTGGGTATGAAGCATTGTACATAGACAACCTTTCCCAAGAATGTGCGCAGTCCTGACTTTTCCTTTAGAGGTGGCATTTTGCAAATGGCCTGGATTTTCTGGCAGTCAGTCTTGATACCATTCTTTGAAACAACATGTCCCAGTAAGGGCAATTGTTTGCAGAAGAACTGGCATTTGGAGGACTTGGAAAAAGCTTATACTGTGCCAGAGTAACAAAAACTGCCTCCAAGTCCTTATGGTGTTTTTCTACCAAGGGGCTTTAGACAATAATGTTGTCCAGGTATACCAAGACATGCTTGCCAATGTGGGGGCAAACACCTTGTTCATGAAGGTTACAAAGGTTTATGGGGCATTTTTTATTCCAAAGCTGAGTACCACACACTTGTATGAGCTGTATGTAATGCAGAAGGCTAATTTGGGTATATCTTTCTCCTTGATACGGATCTGGTTCTAGCCTGCGGTTAGATTGAACTTGGAGAAGACTGTAGCGCCGCCCAAGGCATCAAAGAGGTTGTCAATGAGTGGTAGTGGGTAACAATTCTTGATAAAAACTTTGTTTAGGGCTTGGTAGTCTGTGACTAGGTGCAGGGTACCATCTTTATTTGCCACAAAGAAAGCAGCAGCACCAAAAGGAGACTGTGAGGGGCGGATAAGACCCTTCTCCAATGCCTCCTTCAGGTAAGCACATAGGGCGTTGTCTTAGCTTGGGGTAAGGCGGTAGATGATTTGCGCATTGGGTACAGATCTTCTGAGTTGGATATAGTGCTGTATGTGTTTCTCTGGTGGTAACCCTGGTATAGCCTCTTTGAAGATTTCTGGATGGCAGGCTACAATTTTGAAATCCTAAGGAGTAGTGGTATCCTGGTGGTCCTTGAAGTGTATGATCTTTTACTGGAAGGAGTCCCAGTCAATTGCCTTGAGGTTCTCCTTTTTGTCCAGGGTCTCAGTGATGTGTACAAAGATGTGATTGCATAGGAGCTGGTCTGCTGAGTATGGGTAGATCTGGTGATTGACGCCTTCACATTTGATGGTCAGTGCCAAGGTTGCCAGTCTAGATGGGGATTGCTCCTTTGTAAACAGTCTAGCCCCAGCACAATATCAAACTTGGGAAAATTGATGACAGGGCCCTGGATGGAGGATTGCAGGTTCTTTAGCATGATGGAGAAGGGGGGATTCCCCTTGTCACAACAATATGATGTTCATAAGCTAAAACCATTTTTGTAATCCATGAGGGATTAGTAGTTAGCTTGAATTTATCTACAAAGCTGCTGTTGACTAGGGTTCAATCTGCGCCCAAGTCCAGGAGTGCTGATACTGTGTAACTGCAAAAGCAGAAAGGATAAGACATCAGTTTATTGGGATGTCTATCAATAGTGTAAAGTACTGGGTCTTCTGAGGGCACTTGAATCATTGGGCATTGATTTATGTCCTTGGGTTAATACTCATTTTTGGGCGAGTTGGGAGTTTTGTAGGGAGAGCTTGCCTTGCTTAGTGCCCTCTATGGGCTTTTCCTTTGTCTTGGTTGTCTTGTGTGGCAGTGATACAGAAATGGGTACGGTTTGACTGGCTGTTGTTCCAATTTCCATGTCCATTTGAACCTACGGGTTTGTGGTTCAAATTGTTGCTATTGTTCCCAGGAGGCAGTTGATTGGAGAGCCCAGCTGGATGAGAATCTTTGGGTCACTCTCTCTTTCCAATTTGCGCCTTGTGTAGAGTGTTGCACGTTTGTTCTGCTTTCTCTGCCTTGCAATACAGACTTTGCAAGTTTGTCACTTGGTACAGATTTAAATGTCTCATTACATGTTACTTGAGTGTGTTATAGTACATGATGTGGGTAGCTGGAGGGTCAAAGGCCATATCTGAGGGGGCACATAGTTGGAGTTCCTTGTAAGCTCAGGTGAGCTCCTTCACTGTGCCTGTTTGGGTTAGATTATTTACTTGGAGTATGATCATGAGTGTGGTGTCCTTCAGCACACATATTGCCAAGAAGTCTTGTTTGAAGGTATCCCAATCCCTTACAATGTGTTCTTAATGCCACTTGTTGCACCAGGTACTAGTGTTGTGAGTCAATTAGATGGAGATCTCTGCAATCCAGAACTGTTATGGGCATTCTGTTTGGGCCAGCTTGCTTTGGGCAGATTGAATCCATGCCACAGTGTTGTTGTTGGCTCCAGCAGGAGGTTCCAAGGCAGCGCTTTGAAGTCTCTGGGCTACATAGGCTGGCATGGTGCTTTCATTAATTGCTCAAGGAATGGCAGTGTGTACTTGGAAGAGCCCTTGTTGTGGGGTTCCTGTCTTTTAGTCCCCAAAGTGTGTCCTAGGTCATAGCCAGGGACCAGCTGGAAGGGGTTGTCATTCTCTAGTAAGGGTAAATGTATCTTAAAAATATGTATAGGTGTCAAAATGGGCTTTTATTCACTCACAGAAATAGAAATCCTTAGAAACCTTCTGGTATATGGCCCAGGGGGTCAGGGAAACAATATGGATTTGCCAATACTTGGAGTCCTCCAACAATATCTTGGACTCCTTGTAATTAGTCCTGGACTTCTGCTCCTTATACTTGGACTACTGCTCCTCAAACTTAGACTCCTGCTCCTTAAACTTGGACTCCTGTGCTGCGCCTAGTATCCAGCTCCTTATCTCAAGCTCAAGCTCCTTAATCTTGGGCTTCAGCTCTCTGTATAGCTCTAGTGGTCTTGGTATTTCACTTGTATCAATCCAACCAAGCTCCTGCTGGCAATCAGAAGGCCTCCAAAAACCTTTCAGCAGAAATTCCAAAGACCCAGGAAAGACCCTGTAGCTTTCCAGCCAGCCACCTTCTTATAGTGTTCTTTTATCCATAGGTTCCTTCTTCAAAATGGATTTCTTCATAATCTTAAACCATTGCCGCTAACTTTTTCCTATAATAACTTAAGATTACATACTTACTTTCTCAAAAGCTTAAAGTATTAATTCACTATTTCCTTGCTTATACTTTAAGCTTTTGGCTTCCAACCAATCATTTTCATCAGGAAACCTGTCAGAACTCAACCAATGAACGCAGAGCGCAAAACTGGATCATTTCTCAAGTTCCACCGGGATTCAACTAGGAAAAAAATTTACACCGCCCAAACCGCTCAAATTGACAATTCTTTGTGCACCAAAGCGTTAACTGGTCCATTATTCCGGCACCAGTCTTCCCTGCATTCAACCTAAACCAATTTAAATAGTAGAATACTACTTAAATTGTTCTTTTTGGACTTTTTCAACGTTTTCTCCATATATTTTAAAATATTGTAAAATCCAAGGAAAACATCCCACTTCATCTATCCTCAGCAAATCAATTCAGCAAAATATTGTCTCATTTCTACGGACCACCAGTCCTTCACCATCATTTTCTGGTCCTTCAGCCAGCTCATTTTGGTCTCCGAGCAGCTTATTCAATCCATCAGTTCTATAGCTAGTCGTGAATAATGATCTCTTGGTCCTCTGACTGCTTCTGCATCATGATCAGCTACTCCTGCATCATGATCTTGCAGTCCTTCAGCTTATCCTCAACTAGTCCATCAACTAATCCTCACTAGAAACCACCTTGGTTTCACCTGCACATTGAATCATTCCAGTTCCAAACCTCAACATGAACCAACATTCCCTCAACTAGTTTTCACTGTGATCATACAATCATTCTTAATAGTCTTCTCTGCTGATCCTGAACCACCTCAGTTCTTTATCTCAGTCCCTGTTACCAGAACTTATAGACCCAGGCATGAGTCTACATTGAACTAGTGTTTGGCTGGGCCCTTGCAAGTGGCAATCCACTTAGGCTATCCAACCATAGATCATTAAAGTCTATGATGTTGTTTTTGATCACCCAGGTAATTAATTATGGGCTTTCAGTTGCAAAGTAATAAGCTTTACTTCCCAGAGGCCTGATCACACCAAGTTCTGCAGCTGCTTCCCCAAGCAAACCACCCTGGTGACACTTCTGAGCAAATATATGCCCTCCAATGCTCACTTTGGGCTCTCCCCAAAGCTCTCATAGGGCATAAACAAGGACACCCTACCAGTCTGTTAGGTAGGATGCTTGCTCACAGATCTCATGTAAGCGTATCAGGGTACATGGAGCCCTCAGAGCTCTTCCCCTCCCTGGCAGCCTGTGTTACCTGCCAGGGGTCCAAAACCTTCTCCCCCCAGACAGACAAAGTTCCCTGCTTGTTAACTCAGTCTTCACCCTTCTGCAGCCACAGTTCCCTGCTAGGTGAAGAACTATAGCCCACAGCAGCCAATATCTTCTGCTAGATGGAGACAACATCTGCCTCTAGTAGTTTTTACACCTACTAGCTAGGCCTTACTGTCCCTAGTAGCCATCATTCCCTACTAGGCCTCTACCTGCAACAAACAACCAAACTTTACTTGGCCAATATTATCCCTGCCTGCAAACCACCAAATATGTGGACTGTCATACTTATGCTGACAGGGCGTTGAAGGCAGAGAGCAGGATCACCATGTTCTGGTAAAGGAAAAAAATGTCAGGTATCTTGGTACCAGGCGTGTATAGTGTCCAGTCTAGCAGAAGGTCAGACATGATTCTATTGAAGATTTGTTAGTCACAGCAAGTACGGGCAACAGGCGGAATTTTAGGGGATAAAGTAGGATATAAAACTTACTTCTGCTACCAATGTTGTATCTGTGATGTTTTAGCAGATTTAAAAGGGGAAATGTTTGGAAACTAGATAATATTCTTTATTTGGATATAAGTATTATATAGTAATTGTAAATTGTGAATAACAGGAACATGATAGTGTTGATCACAAAGTGGGATGGTGAAGGAAGTGGCCTGATCCTGGTAATGAGTCAAGCGCCAAAACAAGGTATCCACTGTAGAGGATGAGCTTCTGTTCATGCTGCTGTATTTGGAAACTTGAGTCAACTTCCTAACTTGGCTTTGAGTGACTGGATAATTAGATTGCAGGTCACAAACCCGCTTACTCTGCCCCTTGTTGGCGGGTCAAGCCTACTGTTTTGGCGTTTTGCTTTTGTTTTTAAACTCAAAATCAAATTTCAATTAGTTTCTTATATAAAAATTTAATGTAATTTTAAAAGTGTCAATGTGTTTGCTTTGAATTGCTTTAAAAAGCGTACATATTGACAAAAAAGACCCCCTTGTCATGAATGACATTTCTCCCAAAAGGAATGATAAACTCCATCTAAGGGAATCAAACCTGGGACCTTTCCCTGATGAATCTGTGGATCCTGCAGACCCCCAGGCCAGCTGCCTGTTTTTTTACGGCTAGCCAATGAGCAAGCAGGAACAAGCAGCAATTTGTAGCTGATTAATCAGGGAAATTTGTGTGCTCACCAGGCTGAGAATTCATGGAGTGCAGAAGAACTTCATAGGCTGGTGATTAATATGGATTAATCTAGATTGCTGGACATATTAAATCAACATAACATCATTCCTGGTTTAACTGATGGGCTTTATGAAAGGGGAATTACTGCTCAGAATGAAGGCTTGGTTTTGGAAGTGAACACAGATAATTGGCTTGAAGTTCAGGCTATCCAACCATGTGATCCCCAGCCAGACAGCAATCAAGAAGTTACTCCAGAAATTGCACAACTAATGGGGCTAAAGATGACCTGGCTTGAAGATTCTGAAGGACCAATGTTCCAGAATGACAAAAACATTAGCAAGAATGATAAAGCCATTGAGAAGTTATCAATGGACTGTCAGGGTAAGGTCACATTGGTTAAGAAATTGACAGGTCAGGAGGTATATGATGGGCTTGGAACTCTTGGGCCAGAAGAAACTGAGCAACTCAGCTATCAGGTGATGGTTTAAGCAGAACTTAGCATTTTGAATAATATTTGAACTCTGTGAACACTTGCAAAATAGTATTGCTATTCTGAAATAAATAAGATTATGGGACCTTGGTGTAAGAAAGGGGGGCTAAACTAACTAAGTTTGGCTCCCATCCCAGGGGAAGAATGCACCAGGATATCATCCAGTGCAAGACTGGTATGGCCGCTCAAAGGGGTGTCTACAGCAAGGACGCAGAGGACAATTAGGGAAATTAAGAGTCTAAACCCATCAAGATGATCCCACCAAGCAGCTAAGGAGTGCAATTGGGAGCATACTCAAGGGGGAGCTTCTCCTCCTTAGGAATAGTGGGCTTTGTTTCAAAGAGAAGTAAGGCTTAAGGGGATCCAAATTCTAGGAGGTCTGACCAGCAGCCTCAGAGGAGAACACTTTGAGATTTTCACACATGAGGCTCTTGACAAGACTCTCACTGGTGACAAGAAGGTCTTGGTCTCAACCAGGAATATTTTCAAACAAGTTTGGGAGGTGGGCAGGGTTGTCACCCACATGGTGAAGGGAGGAGGAGATCTGATCCCACAGATCTGGAGTGTTAGTTCAAATCATCACCAAGATTAGTGCCAGGGTAAAAACCACAAATTTCAAAAGAGAGGCCAGCATTTTCTGAGGACCCAGTAGGTTTAATACCTTTTGAAGCAAAAATGGATCTATTCCAAACTAAAACTAGTAATATAAAGCGTTCAAACAACTAAGAAGTAGAAAAGACAGCAATCTAAGATATATACTTTAAAGTTAACTAGAAGAAACTCTCAAAGCTGTATAGGTAAGCCTAGATAACAACAAAGCAAACAGATTTCAAAATAAAACATACAGACAATAAATATATAAGTTTCAATACTAATCTTAGAGTTTAATTAAATTTTTCAAAAACCAAGGCGTTAAGCAACAATATATACACTAACTATAGTTTTAGGGACTTCAAAGAAGGTGCCTGAACCCAGAGAAGGACCTGGGGAATAAAAAGAACCAAGTTTAAGATTAGTAAAGCCAGGAAGCATAAGACACCAGTAGAGTGTCTCAAAATCAAAATTTTATAAGTGGGGAAGTATATTAAACTTTAATTGATAAGAGTGAGCAAGCAGGGAACCAGAAATTCCCTGTCTGACTTTAAGACACTAGGTTTGAATTGGGAGGTTGCCTGACCTCAGTTTGGCATTTGATTGGGCAGGATAGAATTTTTACCAGGAGTTTCAGGAGGATTGGATGGTTTCTCATTGATTTTCAACCCAACATTCAATTGGCTGATGCCTAAAGGACACTTCAGGATACCTCCAACTCCAGTCTGAATAGAGTTTGGTGAATTGGCAGAAGTGCGACCAGATTTTTTAGCCTTCAATTGTTTTAAATGAGGGCAAAACCAAGCCAAAAAATAGTTCAATTTAATCAGGTATTCCTCCCAAGTAGGGACAGAATTCAGGACATTGGTATTTACCACCTGGGAAGGATATGCTAACATAAATCTCTCATCAACTGTGTGGGCTAAATCCTCAAGGGAGTTAAGTGGTTTGACCAAATTTTGAGCTGTTCTCTTTATACATTGGGGGAAAATAGACCTATCCAGGGCCAAAGGGGGGAGTAACTTCACACTTAGCTCTACTATTTTATTCCATATTTAGTCTTGGTTTTTTCCCACTTCACTACTGTTCTAACAGGAAATCTTGTCCTTACAGCCCAAGTTTCCAAAGAAGTTCTGTAAACACAGTCTGTGTTTTATTGTCTGCCATAAGCTCCCTTTGGCCCACTTAATTTCTCTGATTACTCACTCAAGCTGGAATACAATGAGTTTACCTTGGATAAAATCCTCTGATTTGACTGCCTGGCTTAAAAGAGAACCCCAAGAACAGTTTATCATGGTGGAGCCTGGTACAAACACACAGCTACCATATTTTGTGGGAAGTACAACCATTTGCTTTCCTATTAGACAGATATGGAAGCTCCCCCTGACACCCAAACCTGACTGCCTGCCCCCAGCCCTGGATCATCTTCTCCCACTGCCAATCAATATGCAAGCAAAGACTACATTAGCTTGGCTGGACTATTTGACACCATAGTTTCCTCCACTGGACTGTGAGCCTTGGTAGGCCACTCAGCATCTTATCTCATCAAGTTAGCACCCCTCCTATGGTGGGCTCTTCCCTCCTCCCAACAAAGTAAATTATCAGCCAAGGCTAACAGAACCCCACCTGGGATGTGGTATCCTGACACCCCTGGCCTATTCCAAGCTCCCCAGACCCTGACCAAGTCTCTCAAGATTTAAATATTTCTGTTTTGCCCCTAGTCCTCTTTAGTTTCAATTGTTACATTTAATTCATCCATATGGAAGCCCTCTAAATTTTCTTGTGAATCCAAATATGTTGCTCCTGGTTGTGAAATTTGTGATCTTTACTCTGACTACTGCCTTTTTACTAATCTGGTCTACTCATATGAAACTCTGGACCTGCTTCTCCTCCTCTGCCTAACTCTTGAGAGAATCCTTCCCAATAATTATATATTCTGGATAATCTTCCTGAAAAAGCTAATGACTTGCTTTCTACAGGTGATACTCTTGTTTGCAGCCTAAAATGTGATGGCATGAAGTTTACCCTGCCTACTGCTGTCTCTAAAAGCTATCAGAATGTGGAAAATCAGCTGCACAGCCTTGTAGAATTGGAATATCTTCCTCCCCATTTTGGTGTGCCCATGATCCTATAGGCTGCTCCCAAGTGATTTCCTGGTTGCTTGCTGGCATACTACTTATAGGACTGAATGTCTACCTCCCCTAACTGACCCCTTTTGCGTGCATTTAGACGCTTGTTTGAGTGATCATTCTATTCTTGCACTGGATATAATCCTGGTAGGTTTCTCCTCCAGTATATGAGCCAAGCTTAGTAAGTTTATCTCCCCTCTCTCACATACACACTATAGCTTCCTCCTCTGAGATCAAAGCTTATGGTGTGTTTGGCTTGCTTGTTGGGGTGAATGTCCTTTCTTAGTCAGTGCTTACCTTGAGTTGGGCTATTTGATGCAAGCTATCATATTTCTGGGAAGACTGTTTCTATTAAAAGAAATTCATAGAGGTTGATGCCCTTGTTTAAATAAAACCAGCACATAATGTATGTTAGAAGTCCATTGTAAAAATCTAATAAGATTGTAGTACTATCAAATTCTATATTACTGGGTGCTCTATCTTTAATGTTCTTGTACACTGCAACTGTAAAGTTACTTCTCCCTTTCGCCCTGGACAGGACAATCTTCCCTTGTTGTACAAAGAAAACCTCCCAAAATCCAGTCAAACCATTCAATTCTTTGAAAGACTTGGCACATACAGTGGATGAAAGATTTGTATTGATGTATCCCACAGATTCCCCTGCTTCTATTGCCCCTCCATGAGAAAAAATCCTGATCAGTTTGGACTATTTACTGGCCTGGTGTCAACCACTTTTGAAAACCATAAGGGACAACCAATCAAAGGTGGCCACATTGACGCTCACAAATTCAAATTCACCTGGAGTCAATGGATCTTTAGAGTCTCACAAAAATGCTGACCAATAAGAAGACAAGCAGCAAATTATTAAGAAAACTTCCAACCCCCCTGTGTTGAGTTTGCAAAAATTCTCTTCCAGCCAATTGGATTCATCAGTTCTGTCATGTGACCCTTCAAACCCCAATCATGATCCTTAAAAATAGCAAGGGGGACTTTTGGTCCCTTGCTTGCTCATTTTCCATTTAAATAAATTTTGGTTTCAAGGAGTATATTTTTGTAGTCTTTCTTTTTATTTGTTTTAAAAAACATAGGAACCATCTTCCTTATCATTTTTATATATACCAAACCCTCTCCAGGCCTTCCTGGTGCTTTCTGCTACCCTAGGAAGTTTATTAGCGACAAAAAACTTGTTTTACCTACTCCAAGTTTGAATTCAAGCTTGAACCCTAAAGTCTAAATGGTTTTTAGTATAAAAATCTATCATAAACTTACTAAAACTTGATCCTGCACCACTCCTGACTTCAGATAAGACTCTGCTTTACGCCCAGAATTACTTTTCTTCTTCTATTGAGAAATGGCTTCTCTGGTGTCCCCTTTAGTCTGGTTTCTATTTTCAGCACCCCTGCTGTTTTTTCAGGGATTTCTCTACTGACTACTTTAGTTTCATAAATGTTGATGGTGGGCACACACAAACTCAAAAAACCAACATAAAGAATTTAATCACATATGGGAACCCAGAAAAGGACTGGAATGGGATTCAAACTCAAACCCCTAAAAAAGGACCTAGCATTAGAGTAATATCAACCATTAACTATAAATTATCTATTTATATGGACTAAATTCAATTGACTTTTGCTTTTGCTCCTAAATCCATACCAATTAGTTTATTCAAAGAGAATGTCACCCACCACTCAAAAAATGATTGGCTAATTTCTTGGCAGTTTTTGCCTTCCAACCAGGTGATTAAAGAAGACAACATAAAGCCTATTAAGTTAGAACAGTATATGCAACTCTGCTATCTTATTCTATTGCAGTATTAAAAATGGCTCTGTTGTCTCTGTTTCTTCTGGCTTCTGGATGTAATATCAAATTAGGTTAAGCAAATCATGATAAAAAACCTCTCAGAAGGTTTCATCCTGGAGAAACCTGGTTTCTCACCCTCTTCATCTCAATGTTCCTTTACTTTATTTCATACTTACAAGCAACATTTAAGCTAGCCTTTATTATTTTTACTTTTGCTCCAAAAATAAAGTTTATTCTTTCTATTCCATCTTGTATACACTTTTACCTTGATATTCTCTTAGAACCATTAAGGGAAACTATTTCATGTTCTAGTTTCTAATCTTTCTACTTTCTGTTGCCCTTTCCTTTGAAGGAACAACCTGTACCACTGATTGGCACAACTCTTTACCAGATGATTCTAACCAAGAGGAGTCCCTGGATTATGGATGGTTTAAGTATCCTTCTGGACATTGGGGGAGAAATTTCCGATATGGTTGTTCCACTTCTAAGCCTTCCAAAGATGAGGTTTCTCTGGTTAGACCCAGCACGTCCTTCTACCTGTTGATATAACTGATAGGGTATAATCTCCTAGGAAGGTTTAGCTTCCTAATGGGGTTATTTGCCTACCTAGGTCAGTTTGGTCACCTTGCAATGGTTACAGTTCCCATTAGTTTGGTTGTTGCAGGGCTAAATCTATGGGCCTTGGCCCACAAGATTGGGGATATATTCCCTTTTAAGTGGTTCCCTGAAATTTTTGTTGCTTGCTCTGCCTATATCCACTGCCACTAAACAATTCCTGGGTAAATTTTGCTCAGGAGTTTAAAAATATTGGTACCGTGGATTAAGTCTGCAATTTTAACAGCTTTGCCTTCCACAATTCTTGTTTGCTACGCCACCCCAGATTTGTAGAAGGATTTGTCTTTCTCTGCTTGTGTTTAGGTTGAAGATTTGCTTTTTAAAGGATGGTTGGGAAGGACTCTCTGCTTACAGTCATGGCCTCTCCCAGCTCAATAAGCAACTAGCCCTGGCTTTGACCTCAGAATCCCTCTCTGAAATTTTTTCCCTCTTTTCTTGGACTCAAGTCTTTTAGCATGGTTGCTCTACTGACTGAACCACAGTTGCCAGATCCCCCTCTATATCATGAGCTTCCACAGGAAGACCCCACACCACACAGCTTTGCCCCCTGGTTGCTGACAGGCTTAATTATGAAGAGCCTGAATGCCTTATTTCTGCAGGTTGCTGCCCCCTCCTCCCTTTGGTCTCCCTTAAGAGCAATCACTCCCGTCCTCTGGATGTCATCCTGGTGGTTTATCACACTGGAATGGGTGCAAAACTTTTTTAGTTTAGCCCCCCTTTCTCACAGCAGCATACTTGTCAATGGTACTTGTTATCTTGAGCTTATTAAGCTCTTGAGTGACAATGATATTGATATCTTTGAGTGTGAATTTCTCAAATAAGGCTGGTTTGAACATCTCACAGTGTTCACTCTGACCAGGGTTATTCTCAACTATTTGCTTACAAATCTGGAAGTTATTACTGTTAACTGAAAGAAAATTTTGCTTTCCCAGAGTCTCTTTGATAACCATTTTTTGTAACTTTTCTGTGTGATTTGGATCTGGAGGGTATAATTTTCTCAGCAGATTTCTATGAACATTAAAATCTTTAAAAAACAGGGGTAAAAATCATTATGTTTAGTACCTTGGGGGTGGCTGCTGTTCAAGGAAGATTCAGGACTCCATGTGTGCTAAGGAAGTTGAACTGTTTGATGAGTATGTGTATGCTGTTTAAGAAAGCATACACTGTGGGGGCATCTTGTCTCTCTTTGTGTCAGGGAGCCATCCTGCAGCAGGTTCAAGGGAACTTGCGGGAAGATGGGCCGCGGGCCCAGAGGGAAGGGGCCATCACAGGATGGGAGCTAACTTTACAATATAAGATAAAAAAATTCCGAGCAAGGCCCAAGACCCATTAATGGGCACCATAGAGACAACTAGTACAGTGAGCTATGTAGAGAATGCCAAATAACTGGGTGGAGGTTTAATCATTGATAATCATGGTTTCTTGCAGGCAGTCTGGCCGCAGGGTCACAGGAGGAGTCATAGGCACTAAATAGGGGGCAGGTAGATACATTTGTCCTGGAATAGTAATAGTTGCTTGATATTCCAGGTGCCTTCACGTACAATGAGTTCAGGCTCTCTGGTTCTGGCTTTGGGGTTGTAGGTTAGAATCTCTTCTAGGGTGAACTCCAGATATGCAGGATTGAGGGGGGTATTCTGTGAAATGGACAGGACCAAATGGAGCACCTGGCAGACGGTACATAGCAGGCAGGTTGGCAGACAGGTCAGGTGATATTTGAGTTAACTGGCAGATGACAAGAATAAAATACAGCAATAATTGGGAAAACCAATATCTCATAAGCTATATTTTAAAATGATATTGGGGGTTGATCTTGTCTTGGCAGGTACTTATACTGCGCTGCCAGGCTTCATTTCTTGGTTGGGTTTCCTGAGATCAGGCGGTTTGGCATTGGGGATCTTATATGGCAGTGTGGTGCTTGACACTGGCAGTTTGCCACTGGCTGCTTTGGGGTGAGAAGACTTTGAATCCTTCTGTTTGGCAACTTGGGTGTTGGGTGCCTCTTCAGGTTCAGTGCCACTTCTTGGGCTTTGGAGGAGTTTGGAATAACTCTCATTGGGGGACTCATGTATTTCACTGGGAAAACCGCTGGTGTCAGGTATTGGCACCTCATGGAAATTCCTGGCATCTTGCACTGGCGGTTTGCTTGTAGAACCCTGCATGGTGATTAAGGGTTTGGGTCCTGGCAGGTTGGGAATGACTTTATCAATTGGTAGTGGGCTTTTGGGCTCCCAGCCTTTGGATCTGGCAGTCTGCAAAGGGTTTTGTCCAGGGTTTGACTCTGGTTCTGTACTTTGGGATTCAGGTGCA
The DNA here is from genome assembly GCA_014839935.2 of Entomophthora muscae. Taxonomy (NCBI): domain Eukaryota; kingdom Fungi; phylum Entomophthoromycota; class Entomophthoromycetes; order Entomophthorales; family Entomophthoraceae; genus Entomophthora; species Entomophthora muscae. The sequence goes on along the minus strand of QTSX02007329.1, from coordinate 86,864 downwards.
TCCAAATTGTCATTCCTGACAAGTACCTTCATAGTCTATGCTAGGGGGTTAATGAGGGGAAAAGGATTGACCATATATTGGCCTCACAGGTTGGTTTTGGAGTTTTCTCCAAAGTCAAATCTTTCCTTGACTTGAGCCCAAAAATGCAGGCTGATGGCCTGCAGGGGGGCAGGGTTTGAAGCTTGGGAATGGGGTCCCATCTTGTGAATCACTAGAAGATAAATTTCACTTGTGACTCTTTTTGTCTTCTTCAGCTGGTAAAGAGTGTCATTTCCAGATTTTTTCTTTAGGGGATTTTTTTGTTTTCCTTAAGGTAAGTAGGTGTGGATAACCTACTTTATCTAACACTGTCAAATATAAACTTTTTGGAAGTATGTAAAACAATATAAGGAAAAAATTAAAGAAGATGATAAAAATTTACTTCATATAGAAGAAGGATATTATATAGTATCATGGCAAGCCACATAGTGAGCATGCATGTCATGACATTCTTGGGGCTTGTTTAAGTATTGTTCCTCATAGGATTCAAAATGTTTGATCCTCATACAATACAGGGGTGGCAGGAGTACCACCAATTATTTGGTAGTATTGTAACTGTGCTATATTAGCAGAGCTATATGAGGAACATATTTGAAACTAGATAATTATCTTTATTGAGATATTAGGAATTATATAGTTGAGGTGAATCATTATAGGAGGAACAAGATTGTGACAATCAATATATTAGATTGGGTAAAGGGGTGGTTTGATCCTGATAATGACTGAAGTGTCAAATTGAGTTGCCACCTGTTTGGGATTGTCATTGGTTCCTGTTTCCTGGTTTATTAATTTGAGTTGGCTTCCGCATTTGACTCTGAGTGCCAGAGAAGTCAGAAATAGGAAACTTATGGACAACATTTTTGACTCATCCCACCTCATAGTTGAGGGAGTCATTCAATGGAAAGACAGGCACACAGAGGGCCTGCAGACTGTTACCCCTTCCTCTGAAATTCCACACTTCTCCCCCCAAGGCTGTGTTTCCTTTTAAACGCCATCTCTGAACCCTAATAAACTTGTGTTTCCTCAAAAAAATGCCAGGAAAGTCAGATCAAGTGGTGTGTGGTCCCTTGTGCAGAACTTTGCTGAGGGGCAACCCCGCTGCTTTGACAGTGTTGAGTTTATACTTCTGGGAAGTATAATAAACAAAATAAAGGGGAAGATTAAAGAAGAGAATGATACTTTATTGAATATGAATATAGGTTAATATATAGTATCATGATAAGCCACATGTTGTCCATGTACATCATGGGGCTTATCTGAGTAATGTTCCTCTTGAGTCACAAGGCTTAATCAAATTGTGTTCCATATAGGACCTGGATTGAGTGATCCCTGGCATAGATGGTTAATTGATAATAGTGCCACCAGTTTATTGGCTGGGCAGTGAACCACTCAGTGAGCCGCTCGGTGATTTACTTGGGGTGTTAATTCCCCGAGAGGGAGTAATCAAAGATGTTGCGACATCTCCCCCTGGGGTGCTGGAAGGCGGAGCCTTGGGGACCTTCTTGAGAGTATCTGGTATGCGGGCTTGGTACTGATCCAGTTTGGTGTTGGGTACAGGGAGCCTTGAATTTTGTTGGACTGCTCTTGCCTTACACAAACAGAGTTGGTTGTGATGCATTTGTTTCAGTTCAGTTTGAGCTCCAATCCCTTTGATGAGGTAGGTATTATTGGGATTAACTTTCATGACAATGCCTGGTCCGCATAACCCTGGGTCTAGTTTGTGTTGGCCGTGATTGACAACCCAGATTTCATCTCCAACTTGGAATCTTTCTTGTTGCAGTGGGATTGCTTCCCGCTGAACTCTTTGTTGTTCCATCATTTCTTGTTCTTTTCTGGCTTGTAGTACTTTTGGGTCATTACTGTCTGGTATCTTTTTGGGAAGTGGCATTTGTGGTCCTGTGGTTGTACTGACAAGTGAGGGTTTCTGACCATAGACAAGTTCATAAGGGCTTTTGCCTGTATTGTGGTTGACTTGTGTTCTGCAGACCATAAGGGTGGTTGGTAGCATGTTGACCCAGGCTTTTGGATTGTTGGCAGATAACTTACTGAGGGCTTCCACTAGAGAGCTGTTTAGTTGTTCTACACATCCATTTGCTTGTGGGTGATATGGGCTGGCTGTGATGTGTTTTATTCCATTTTTGGCAAGATAGATGTTGGTGTTATTAACTTTGAGTTCAGTGCCTCCATCTGTGATTAAGAGGTCAGGCTTTCCAAACTTTGCTATGATCTCCTTGCCAATGAATTGTCTTACGTCATTGCATTTGTGCTCTTTTGTGGCTTGTGCTACGGGTCACCTGGTTGCATAGTCAATAGCTGTGATGATGTACTGCTTGCCCTTGTTTTTGCTAGGCATTGGTCTCACAATATCCAGCAACCATACCTTAAAGGGTTGTGTGATGGATATAGGTACTACTGACTTGGGTGGTGCTTTGGTTTGGGTGTACTTCTCACAGACCTTGCATTGTTCCAGTATCTCTATGATATCATCTAGCATGTTGGGCCACCAGTAGCAAGTCTTGAGATATTCATGCAAGTTTCTTCTATGGGTGTGTCCCAAGTCTCTGTGATATCGGAGGATTGTGTCAATCTTTTGTGTTGACGGGACATAGGGTACAGTGTCACTATTTGAAAGAATTTGGTGAAGTGTACCATATACGTTTTTGAACAGATGTTTGTTCTTAAGGACTTTCTCTTGGATATCCATTGGTGTGTCAGGTGGAAACCCTTCCTGGAGATTCCCCATGATTAACATGAGCCAGTTGGGGTCGCCATCAGTGTGCATGATGTGTTTATTGTATAGCCTTGATAGGGTGTCTACAATAAGTATCTCCCTGCCTGGCTTGTATTCAATTTGCATGGGGTATCTCTGTATGAGACTCATCCATTTGGCTTGTCTTCTTGACAGGTGTTATTGTGTTTTGAAGAATATAAACAACTTGTGGTCAGTGAGTACTTTGAATGTCTGGGCTCCTTCCAGATAGCATTGCCATTTCATGAGGCAGTGTATTATGGCAACTAATTCCTTATCATGTATGGGGTATCTTTGTTTGCTGTCTGATAGCTTTCTTGATTCATATGCCACAGGGAGGAAGTCCTTTTGGGATGTTTGGATACAGAGGACTCCTCCTATGGAATAATCAGAGGCATTGGTTTCTAGCTCATAGCTCCCCTCACAGTTTGGGTATTGCAGGATGGGGGCAGTAACCATGCACTCTTTCAGTTAGCAGAAATGTTGATCTCATAAAGGTGTCCAGACAAATTTGGTTGTTTTCCCCGTGATGGCTGACAAGGGGGGCTGTCAGAGCGCCCCAGTCAGGGATGAACCTGTGTACATAGGCTACCATTCTAAGGAAAGTGCAGAATTTGCTCTTGTTCCTTGGGGCTGGCATCTCTGTTATGGCGCGTATTTTGTCTGGATATGGCTTGATACCGTCCTTGCTGATGATATGGCCAAGGAATGGAAGTTCAGTTGAGAAGAACTCACATTTGGATGGTTTGGCAATTAGTTGGTTTTCCTGTAGGGTACAGAGGACTACACAGACCTTTTCACAGTGTTGTTGCAGGTTAGGACTGTAAATGATGATGTTGTCCAGGTAGATGATTGCTCTTTTCCTAATGTGTTCCTTGAATACTTCATTCATGAAGGTTACAAAGGTACTGGGAGCATTTTTCATGCCAAAATTGAGGACAGCACATTCAAAAGATCCATATTTAGTTCAAAATGTGGTCTTTGGAATTTCTTCAGGTTTCACGCAAATTTGGTGATATCATGCTGTCAAATCAATTTTTGTGAAGATTTGGGACCCCCAGGGCATCAAAAAGGTCATCAATAAGGGGCAGGGAATACCTGTTCTTAATTGTGACCTTGTTGAGGGCCCTGTAGTTGATGACCAAGTGGAGGCCTCCATCTTTCTTTGCCACAAAGAAGACAGCGGCACCAAAGGGTGATTTTGAGGGTCTGATGAGGCCTTTCTCAAGTGCTTTATCAAGTTAAGCTTTTAGAGTGTTATCTTCTTGTGGTGTGAGGCAGTAGATGGGTTGTGCTTTAGGCACGCTACCTTTCAGGTCAATTTTGTGTTGTATATCCCAATCAGGGGGCAACCCGTGTAGTTTTTCTTGGAATATAGAGGGGAATTCATTGACTAGCTGGTCTCTAATTGGGTTTTATTTGTGTTGAGTTTCTGTGTTTTTGAAGTGTATGACCTCATATGAACATGTGCTCTAATTAATTTTGCTGATGTCAGTTTCTTTCTCTGTTTCCATGATCTTTACAAATATGTGGTCCCTCATGAGGGTGTCAAGATGTGTTGGGTACACGTGATGATGGACTTCTCACCGCTGGATATTGAGGGTGGCACTGTCCCAGTTGATGTGAGGCTTTGTCTTTTGCATCCAATCTAATCCAAGTATGATATCATATTTGGGGATTGGAGTGATGGGGCCGCTAATTGTTGTTTGGATGTCTCCAATTTGGGCCCAGAAAGGTTTTGTCTTGTGGGTAACTGGTGTGCTGCAGTTGTCTGCCATGATGACTTTCTTGATGCTACTTCAAATGGTAGGTAACTTCATGAGGTCTGCAAAACTCTTGTTAATGAGTGATTGATTGGCTCCAGTGTCAAATAGTGCTGTGCCCTGGTATCTGCAAAAACAGAAAGGATAGGTAAGGAGTTTATTTCCAGATTGGGCGGCAAACAGTAGAGGATTGCTGGAGGGAACCTGGATCATGGGGATTGAGTCCACATCCTGTTCTCTGTACAAGTCTTGTGTAGAGGGGGAGGCGGCTTGCCTAAGCACTCCCCTGAGCTTTTCCCTCCTCATTGGTATCTTTGGTACTGGCCTGGTTGGCTTGTGTAGTGTGATTCCTGTTTTGAGGGTGGGTACTGCTGGCTCAGTTGTTTTTCTTATTGGGGCGAGGCTCTCTCTTAGCTGCAGGGGTTTCTTTGCGCTTGTTGGTGGTGTGTAGATTATCAGACTTTTGAGCTGCACACTTCCTTTCTAGGAAAACATCTTCAAGGTTCTTGCAGCAGGTCATGTCAAACTGACGTCTAACATGTATGGGAAGGCCATTGTAGAAGTCCAGACGTGGCCCAGGTTCATCAAAGTTGATGGTGTTGGGTGCACGGTCACATAGTCCTTTGTATGCGGCAATGTATTCCTTGATGGTTCCTGTCATTTTGAAGGTTTGAAGTTTGGTCATAATCACCACGTCTGAGTCCTTCATGGAGACCTTTTCAAGGAATGCGGCCTTGAACTCTTCCCAATTTTCCTTCTGATCAGGGTGTTGGGCTAACCATTTGGTAACAAAGCGTGAAGCAGTCCCTGTGACGTGGAGGGCAATTTTGCTGACCCAGAGTCTTTGGGGTACTCCACTTGTTCAAATTTACTCTCAGTGCTATTGATCCAAAGAGAAGCGTTCTCACGGTGTAGTCCTGCAAAGGCGCCAATCTCAGCGGTACATAAGCATTGAAACACAATATTGGGTATCTCAGGTTGCGTAGGTGCTGTTGTGGTGGGCGTGGTAGGGAACAGTCTGTGGGTTTTGAGAGTGTTGTACTGGTCAATGGGCACAAGGAGATTATTGTAGATGACAAGGCCTGGGGGGACGTCTTGTCCTACTTTGTAATCTCTCAAGCCGTTAGGGAGTGACATTGTTTGGGTTCTTTTCTTGGGAGGAATTTTTCCTTTGAGTTGGATAGGTATGGATAACCTACCTGTGCTACCACTGTCAAGTTTATACTTCTGGGAAGTATAATAAACAAAATAAAGGGGAATATTAAAGAAGAGAATGATACTTTATTGAATATGAATATAGGTTAATATATAGTATCATGATAAGCCACATGTTGTCCATGTACGTCATGGCAGTCACGGGGTTTATCTGAGTAATGTTCCTCCTGAGTCACGAGGCTTAATCAAGTTGTGTTCCACATAGGACCTGGATTGAGTGATCCCTGTCATAGATGGTTAACTGATAATGGTGCCACCAGTTTATTGGCTGGGCGGTGAACCACTCGGTGAGCCGCTCTGTGATTTACTTTGGGTGTTAATTCCCCAAGAGGGAGTAATTGAAGATGTTGCGACAACAGTAGTAAAATTGATTCTCAGTGAAAGGATTTCTAGAGAGGGAGCAATAAAGGATGTTGCAACAATAGCTATTTTATTTAAGTTCATTAGATTATTCAGAGTCACTCAGCCAAATAAGATTTCATATTTGAATTTTGCTTTGCTTTTTGGTTATTTTGAGTTAGCTAGTAGTTATTTAATTCTTTAGATTTTTAAGCTAATTGTACTCTCAAAAGGATTCATTGTAACTTTTCAAGAGGATTATTTTTTCTCTGAGGTATTGCTGCATAGTGATACCAGCTTTTAGAGGGAGATCTCATATTTCTTGACATCCAAGTTGTTTATTCTCTTTCTCAAAGTTGTCAATTTTTACCCTTAAAGTTTTTTTTGCCTGGAGGTAATTTTTCCTGATTTTCCAATATTTATTTTTTTAAAAAAACTTATTCTTTTTTAATGGGAACTTTATTCCTCTAAGCTGCCAATTTCCCTCTCAAAGTTTACTATTGCATATATGGGTCATTATTTGTTAGATTAAGCCAAGGCGCCAGCTTAAGCATTTTAAAGACTTTTAACTTCTTTGGTATCATTTAAGCCGTAAAATTATGTTTTTTGAACATTAATATAATGCTTAGTTTACTGAATAAAAGTTTAAGTGTGTAAAATATACAAATAATAAAAATAAATCTTATTTCTATTAACTGTATTTTTGCTAAAAACCCTTTTTTCTATTTTAATAAGCCAAGAATCAAATATATGAGTTGCATGGGAGAGTAATAGCAGCCCCAAAGCCATAATTGCTATTACCCTATCTTTGGCTCATATAATTAATTTCTTAGTTATTTTTAGAAAAAAATTATTGTATTTAAAAGACTATTTACCCTATGTGAAATATAAGTTTTTGTTATGCATCCAACTTCATGAACATGTCCTACTAATCCTTTAGTAGTATCAGCTCTCTTTGTTTCTCTGTCATCTGTGCAGAACTTTGCACAATAATTTATTTTGGAGTACTCCTTAACATCCTCAAATGTCAAAGGTGAAACATACAGCTCACCATCTTTCATTAAATATGAAAGATTAACATAAAATGCTTTGACTTCAAGCCAGCTTTTTTTAGGCCTAGATTTTCTATCATAGATTTAAAAAAATGTTTTTTGGGAAGCATCTGAATTATTTACAAGTGACTCATATAAACCCTTTCTTTCTTCCTCTCTCTCAAAAACCATTTTGAGATCATTTATATTTTTTATATACATCTCATTTTCCTTTTGTTTAAATATTTTAGATAATACACCAAAATGACCATCAACAATACTTTTGCCATGACACTCAACAAATCTATTAAACTTAATTGTTCCTTTTATAATTTTAGGTACCTCTTTAAAAAGATAATATAAGAATTCATAAGATCTAAAATGATTACCATTATCAGTCCAAACTTTAATATTTTTAATATTCTTAAATTTATTATTTTTAAGCAGACTTATCAAACACTGACCTGAAAACAAAGAGTCATGAGATAAAATTTCAGATAAAAAGTCATGATACTCATATTTAATTTTCTCATTTTCTTTAAAAGCAATTGCAAATCCTAATAAAGAAATAGGTATTTTCTCATAAAAACAATTATTTGTCTCTATAGGACCCCCACCTATTTTAAAGTTTTCTTTATAGTCTATTACTATAACACATGAATTATTATCAAGATTATTTATATCACTAATATATTCTTTATTTTGATGCTTATAAAACTTTTCATGTAGGTCAATAGATTCCAAATTTTCTTTAATAGATTTAGGCAAAGGCAACTTCTTTATACTCAAATCCTTTTTCCTCATTTCTAATGATTTTTTTAAGTTGCAAATGTTACACATATCAGTTTGCTTTTTGCTTTTAATTATATTATTAGGAATAAGCTTATAGAAAGTGGAAAGTGAAATAGAAATATTGTTTTTTATTTTCATATCTTCATAAATTTCTTTTTTTGTTTTCAATAAGGAGTATTTTATTTTAGTTGAGTATTCACTCAATTCTTTTTGTAATTCTTCATAAATCAATCCAGGGGATTTTTTAGTGAATTGGCTGGTTGGGAATGAATTTTTTAATATGTGTTTTAAAATATTTTTTATGTTTTCTTTCTTTACTGAATCATTTTTTCCTTTTTTATTTTTTGAATTTAATGATGCTTTTTTAGCATTTTTTATTTTTTTAGAATATGAATACTCATTTTTTGTCATTTTAAATCCACGATCCCAAAGCTCTTTCAGACTGTAGCTTGATGTAACCAATGCTATTAGGTAAGGAAGGTGCTTGGCAGGGGACTCTGACATCAATTCCTTTAGGTTGTTAAGGAAATCATCTGTCTTAGAATTTTGTATGACAGGTAAGAAGGTACTTTTTCCAAACTCTGTTTTTAATAAGAAATGCTCAACAAAGCTGTTAAGATCACTGCCAGCAGTAAAAAGGAATGCTTGTTTAAGCATAGAGATTCTTTCTCTCTTAGTAGAAGCCCCCAGTGAGAAGAAGGGTGTCATCTGAGGTGCAAACTTGATGGGTTCCATAATGACAGTGGTTGGGTTCCTTGGCTTGGTTCAGGCAGTTCTTGCTTGGAAATAGATGTGCAGTTATCAGAGAGGAGTAAAGGTGTGGATTGTAAAGTAAATTTCTGTAAAGTTGAGCTTTTTAAATACCATGTTAGCTGAGCTTTTGCACTACAGGCATAAATCCCCAACTGACCCCCAACTTATCTCCTTAATTTATCAATATCACCCCTGGAGTCTGATATCATTGTTTATTTACCCCTTTTTATATTCTGGTTAACTGTTGATATCTCGGCAAATAGTACTTCAATCTCGCTCAAACTAGTATCATTAGAAAGCCCTTAATCTCAGCTTTCAGAATTGTGCTGCAACGTTATATTTTAATACCAATTTAATATCTTGAAGCGGCTTTGAATGTAAGCTTATAAAATTATTATTTGAAATAAAATATGCTAATTAACTCTTAAAGTATGATATTTTAATCAGTAAACTAAATTTAAAGTATAAATTATTATTTAGCTTACTTCTAGTAACCAACTCAAAAACCTTTTGTTTAAATAAACTTAAGTTTATTGTAACTTTTAACAGTTCATAAAAAATGAACTTTATATATCTTAAATCTATCAAAACAAAAATGTTATTTTTAATCACATATAAATATTTGCTTATATAATTAAAGTTGTATCTTATTTTTATAGATACAATGACTAAGATCATTTTTTATTTAGTTTAAATAAATTTCAACCTTTATAAAATTTAATTAAATAAAGCAAGATTTTGATACATTCTTTTTTATGTTTGAATTTTTTATACATATTATCTCTAGCATACAGTATAAAAATATTTTTTTATTAAATAGTTGTATAAAGCCATTTTATTAATATTAAATACTTAAGAATTTGAAAAGAAAAACTTTTACTCTCTTATAAGTTCTTATTATATATTTTCTATAAAATCTAACTTAAGAATAAATTACTTATGCTAAATGAGATCACTGAAATTTCAATAAAAGTTTAGTTTTAATTTTAGTTTTAGTTTTTTTAACTTTTTACTAGATTTTTTATAAAAAAATCCAAAATTATTTAATATTTATTTATTAAATATGCAAAAAAGCTGTATGCTCTCTTTTTAAAAAGAGGGATTCAAAAATTATTATATTTTAAATTAAATATTTTTAAAAAAGCTAAGATTTTAGGCAACAATTTAATTTCCAACAAAAAGCATCGTATCAGTTTTATTGTATTTTTATGTTTCTCTTTTTAGAATGAAGTCATTTTTTACTAATCAGCTTTCAAGAAAAATGGTACATGAAATAAGATTGTTACTAGCTTTTAATACAGTTTAATTTAGCTGTAAGTAGAAAATGATTAATTTAATATAGGTTTTTATATTATAAGGATTAAATAAGATTTATTTTGATAAAATTGTTATAATTATTTAAATTTATTGATAAGAAAATTAAAACAAAATTTTAAAGTGTTAAGTAGCACAGTTAATAGGAAACAGATTAATCTAACAAATAATGACCCATATATGAGTTTCTAATTTACACTCCATCAAAAAATTCCACTCGAACCTGCCTAATTTCTTTCCTTGAAGCTTGCAATTCAATATAAAAGAATCTGGTAGCTTCCAGATCAGAGCTGCCGTAGTCAAAACGGTAGTCTGATATATTTCTATTTATAAAAAAATATTTGAATTGAGTGGCCTGGAGCTGAAAGCTTGTCAGAGCTAGGCTGAAGAAGCTAACTCGAGGATGATATTTCATCTGGGCGCTTGCTCAAAAGAATATTTCCAAAAAATAATAACTTCATAGCGAAGCCTTTGAGGCAAGTTCAAACCCAGTTGAATACTTAAGTACCAGGCTTTTGTATTAAGGAAACAATTTACTTAAATATTAACCCTCCGGAGGTTCCTTGAATATTAAATACTGAACGGTAATCTTTTTTAATATCGTCGTGTGCTTTTTTAAAATTTAATCCGTTAATAAACCTAGAGCTTGCTTTCTTCCAATAAACGCTTTATTCATTTCCAGGCCAGGTTTCACTAGAGCTCTTTTGCTTAAAGCACTATAAACTCTTAAAAGCAACTAATTAATAGGTTCCGATTTAACTTTTATTTCTCTAGATTAATGAACATTCGTAAAATAGCAAAGTGGTATGGTCTTAAATGGTCCAATAGGCTTGAACAGCTCTTACCTCGCTTTGAGAAAGATCTTTTAGTACTAAGTAATCGAACTATCAACAACTCTCAAGTAGCCTTCGATGATAAGATCCACGCTTTAGACAACATCCGGGTGGAATTTGAAAACCCCAAATACTACGAGGGCCTATTTAGAGTATATGCCAACTTTCAGCTGTTTTCTAGAATGACCGACAGCCTGAAAGAAATGACCAAAAAAGACTTGCCAATCAGTGAAACCATGCGTGACATTATACAAGAATATGCCTTGGTTCGTCCTATAAATCCCGAGAATGAGGAAGCTGCCAAGGAGCTCGTCTTGACTCTTAAAAATTTAACCGAGCTTCCTGTCCCTTTGGCTACTGAAACCGGTGACAAGAATATCACTCTAGAGGCATATATCAAAATGTTCAAGCCCAAAGACTTCGAAGACTGGAAAAAGCTAACTGGCTTCCTTGCAGTCAGTGAGCAGTATAATGTCCTAGTCCAAGCATATCGCTTCATGCAGAAATACAACATTCCTATAGTCAGTGAAGTTCTGGATAGAACCCTCCGAGCACTGGTTATCTTAGAAAGACCTGATGAAGCACTTGAAGTTGTAGAGACTGCCTTTAAGTTAAACAAGCGTCTCGAGTCAGTTCAGCTGCTTGAATTGGCCAAGCAGCTTTCTCTTTCTAAAAAACGAAAGTTAGCATCTCTAATCGATATTAAAGCCTACAGAAATCCCAGCTCTCGTTTCATGCAATTCACGGTTAAGTATCAAGAACTATCAGATATAAGGGAATCTGAAACATTCATTGCTATCAAGCAAAAAGAGACCGCTCCCAATGTCACTACATCAAAAAATTACACTATCTTACTTGAGGCCCTGGCAAGCAAAAATGATATCAAGGCTGTCAAAGAGCTCTGGGAAGAAATGGCTAGCAAAAGACTTCTACCTCCAGTCGATGCTTACCATCATTTGATGGAGGCATATTGCTCTGCCGGTGATAACCAGAGCGTCATCAATGTCTGGAATTCAGCTTATGGTAAGCTTCCCACCAGATCAGGCCACCTCATTACCACTCTTCTCAAATCTTGCTTTATGAACGGAAGCCTTGAAGATCTTAAAGGCCAATGGGAGAAGTTAAAGATGTATGACTACCGTCTTGGTCTGACGGCTTATCGCACTTATATCGAGGGCTTGATTCATTTTGGGCAATACGACGAAGCTGTGGAGGTCTTCACTAAGGATTTGTGCCAATACGTCATTTTAAAACCTGATATCGGCTTCAGAGATAATTTAGTTGAGATGCTGGAATCCACAGAAATGCCAGCTGAAAAAAGATCTGAGCTCTTGATTAGAGCCAATGATGCCTTTATGAACTTTAGGAAAACTAAGCTAGCCCCCAAATTTCAATAAGAAAAACGCCCTAGTAAACTTTAAGTCCAGAATTTGAATCTATACAAAATTTTAAAACAATTAAACCACTTGGCTTGGGGTACTGTTACAAGCAGCCTGCTGCAGACCGCAATTGCGCTTAGCTACTAAACCTACACTTGTTTTGAGATTGTTATTGGCTGCCACTTATTCTTCACAAACACCTGGCATGTAGCTATAATTTCAAGCAGAGCCCATATTGAAGCTACTCTCAACATCCATAGTTTTATGTAATCCTAACTAGTTAGGAGATATATTGTATCATTCTGAAAGTTGCTATCATATATTTAACAGCTGTACAGTAGTTTTAAAAGCTATGGTGACAACCAAAAATTACTTCAGACTTAAGCAAAATGTTTCAGATTTAAACGAAATCCAAGTTGTGCGAGATTCAGGAATCAAAGAATTTAAATATTTTTGGTAAACAAACAAATTGTCAAACTATAAACAAAAATTTCACTAACACATTATACAAAATTATATCAAACATCAGACAGTGTAGCTCAAACTACAATCAAAATGAACTGACACAGCAAGTGAGATGTATTGATGCTGTTCTGGTTTATATTATAATCCTATCTGCATTCAGACGAGGCACCAACAGAAGGACTAAAATGAAATAAAAATAGAGCAACCTAGAAGCGAGATTACACAAGCACAAAACAAAATGAACTCACACAAGATGTGTAGTATGAGCAGCCTAAAATAGAAAAATAACAGTTTAACAGTTTAACAGCCAATCAACAGCTATCCAATTTAGGAACAGAGGCATTTGATTCATTTTCATGGCTCCTTATTTGTGTATAATAGTTTTGAGAACTTTCCAAATATGGACTTGTGCTTACAATAAAGATAAAGTCAAAAAATTTTAAACTTCTACTTTTAGTGATTTTATCCTAGTTTTTTTACAATAGTTTTTACTAGAAATTTTTTTGACAGCACCAGCAAACAAACCAGCAGCCACCAAGGCAGCTTACTTGAAGGTGAGGCTCAGAACGCAGATTTAACCATTTACACTCAGATCTTTGATGTGGGTGACAAGGAAGCTGACCTGTACTTGACCCCCAACCCCTATAGTTTGACTTGTTTGAGAGCCACCTAGCGTTTAGCTCTGCCCCTGCCCCTTTTCCTGACCCCATTCAAGGCTCCAGCCATCCAGCCAATCAGAATGACAACCCTGGTTTGGAACAACTGCCTGCTAACACCCAACTTCCCCCCTTAGCCAATCAGGCCCCAGCACCTGCGGCCCAGCACAGCAAGCGCCAAATCATTGCTACCTGAATTCTCCAAGAAATTGTGGCACTCAATCAGTGTGGCCTGACCTGGGATCAGATTTCCAACCAATTAAAGTTTACCTGAGCCACTACCATGCAGGAATTCAACAACCTGATGAACAAGGAGAACCTGATTGGGTAGGCCAAGAAGCCAAAGAAGGCCCCAGAGTCCCAGATCAATGAGGCATACCTGATCATGCTTGATTTGCTGCAGTAGGACCCTTAAGCTTTCACTGACCCAGGTCTAGAAACAACTTGGGCACCATGGCATTTGGGTTTCTGGGAGCATGGTGCAGCTCTGGATGCACAGGAAAGTGGCTTTAATTGGGATGCTGACTAATTTTGGCAACAACCAATGGGATAGCAGTGAAGATTCCCCATATGATCCTGCCATTGCGTCCACTCTGGTCCAATGCCTGACAAGCTTGTAAGATGATGTCATGTTCATCTTGTACTACAAGTTATCAATTGCTTTTGACAATTTTGGCAAGCAAGGAAAACCCACCAGTAAAAATGGATGGAAGAAGGTCAAGAGGGGGATGTTCATTGGTGCATTCCTGGCTGTTTTGGCCAAGGATTTTGTCTATTATTGGACAAACCCCAATTACACCAATGCCTATGAGTATAGCCATATCTTTGGTGAATTGCTGGACTCCTGAGATAGATCAAATTACATCTATCAGGTTTTCTTGAGCCACCAGATGGAGGATAGCTCCACCGCTCTCAAGGCCATCCAAGGATACAGGTACCAGGCCTCTGTGTACCCAGCTGGCCACACAGACATCCATCTGGCTGATGTAGAGTTCTTCAATATTAGAGACACAGTCCAGCAGCGCTGCCTCCAGTCATTCAATGACCTTTATCTCAGAGTCCTGGACCATGATTCTCTCTTTGGTCACCAAATAGTGGCTGACTTGTTTGCGCAAAAGGTTTTCCATGTGAATATGGGCAACCAATCACAGAAAGACAAGCACATCCCACCCCGTGCCATACCTGTCTACTAACCAATCCAGCCAACGTTAGACAGGAAATACAACAAGCTGTATATGATAGCCATAACAATTAGTCCAATTGGTTCAACCCCTGCCATCACAAATCCTCGCCCATCAGCCCCTCTGACCCAGTCCCAGACCTCCCAGGCCAGCACCACCTTGACGCCTTCCTTCCTGCGCTATTCTGCCAAATAGGAATCACTCTTTCCTTCCCACATAAACTTCTTGCCACCAAACATTTGTATTTATATAATTTTTATCCAGAAAAGCAATTATTGTTTTCTCTCTGTTTTTAGTTGATTGTATTCTTTATGTTCAATTTATTTCTGTGAATCATGTTTACTATGCTGTGTATATAGATTCAGAAAGCAGTTATTTCTAGCTCTTTAAATAGTCTTTGTGAAAATATTGACAACAATTTGGTGATCAGCTAAATTTAATTTGAAAATTATATGTTTATTTTGTTTATAGAAGTTGTCGCTGATCCAAATTCAAAACCTTAATGAAAAACTTTAAGCCAATCAGGAGCCAAGTGATAAAGTGATTGTTGTGACATAAAGGGTCATTTAATAATTCTTTGGTGCATGTGTGCTAATTAATATGATTGGCTGGTTGTTTTGCCATTGTGTGTCATTACCGCTGTGGCAAGTTGTTTGTGGACTAGTGTTCAATCAGCTGTTGGTTAGCACTAGTCCACAGACAACTTGCCACAGCGGTGATAGCGCACAATGGCAAAACTTCCAGTCAGTCAAATTAATTAGTGTGCATGCATCAAAGAATTGTTGAGTGGCCCTTTATGTCACAACAATCACTTTCTTACTCAACTCCTGATTGGCTTGAATTTTATCATTAAGGGTTTGAATTTGGATCAGTGACAACTTCTATAAACAAAATAAACATGTAATTTTCTAATTTAAATTTAGCTGATCACCAAATTGCTGTTAATATTTTCACAAGGGCTGTATAAAGAGCTAATACAATACAGCCATTATAGAAGCAATGTATAATGAGATAAGCGTAAAACATATACACAATGGGTAAAAGATGGGATATTATAGTAAATAAAAAACAAGGATATACAAAGAGGCAATGTTATCAGAATAACACAGAGTTTATTGGGGTGAAATATATAAAAAAATACACAAGGGTTAGTAAAAAATCAATAAGAGAACTTAAGAAATTATTGAAGGACCTTAATCATGAAATTTCAAAGATCAAGGAGATCAATTGCAAAGTTAAGGCCAAGGTCAAGTCTGCCGTCCTTACAGGGGAAAATATCAGCAAGGTGTCTGCAAAGGCCTTGATGACCAAGATGTCAGATACCTAGGAGAAAATCATTGAGTGTGCTTTAAACGTTCAAAAGACTGTCATAGAAGGTTTGAAGTTTAAGGCCTTTTCCCTCTCTGCGCCATCTGTCTGGACCAATGACCCTGAGATGTATGAACATCTCAAGCCTGAAAAGAGGACCCACAATGATGATACCAAATGCCTGTACAACTGGCTGCATCAAAAGTGGCCAAACTGGCCAAGGCTGCAGGCAAAGAAATCAAAGAAGAAGGTAACCTAATAAAAAATTAATATATATTTCATAATACTTTTATGTTTTTTAGAAGTAGCCAATGGTGTTTTGTGCCAAGTCCTGGTTCTGAATGTCCCAGCAACATTCTACGCCAACTATGCCAGCCATGTGGCCAGGCAGCTGGCCCTGTCACCTCATGTGGTCCTTAAACTTGAGGACCAAATCTATGGTTCCTTCCTGATGTTGAAGGACACACTCATGGGGCTTTTACATGGCAAGGGGTATCTGAGTGGGCAGTTACTGCCTACAAGGATGCCCAGTTAGACCACCTGGACCCAGTTTACCTAAATATAGTTTGCTGTGTTAACTCCGTCAAGCTTTTTTGGGATGTCCTGGAGACGCTCCCATTCAAGAACATACCGGAGATGGGCCAGGCCCATGTGGCCACTTGCTTCTGCTACCTGGTGGAGCATACCCTCTTTTACCTCTTGGAGAACTTTGGGCACACAGTGGGTAAATTGGCTGTTGCCAACACAACAGCTGTAAAGAAGATTGAAATTCTCCTGACAGACTTTGGGCTGACCTGGAGTGGGGGCAAGATGGGGCTCCCTCAGAAAATGGAGCCCACATTGCCAAGACCAATCATGAGAAGAAAATCGCGGTATTCAAAAAATTTGCAACTTACCAGAGGCCTTTGCTGGGCAAAGGCTCCATCTTATTGTTTAACCCAGGTATCTCTTCTACTTTGGGATGGGCGCCAGCATCAAAGACCTGGATGGGGTCTTCCTTGGGATCAAATAGGTCAGGCTCTCCCTCAATGAGAAGAAGGACACACATGGATACAGCTTGGTCAACCATGTGACCCAGGATGCTCTGTTCCTGGCAGGAATCTACGAGTTTGCAGCCCCTCCTGAAAAGATGATGCTTCACTCCCACCTAATCATACTTCCTTTTACTAGCAGACAGGAGTATTTTAATCAGAGTGTGTCCAGCTTCTACAGTGTGATGGTGGAGGTGGTGAACCACCTCCATTGCCAGGTGTCTTCACACCACCAAACAAACTACAGGCATACTTAATAAAGTATCTTCTACAATAAATCTACATTACAATTTATATTGGTTTTTATTATTATTTAATTTTAAACAATTTTTTATTTCAGTGATATATTACTAAAAAAATATCTTAAATAAGATATTTTACATTTTGTCAAGATTTTGTGGTCTTGAGGAAAGATCTTTATTGTTCATTATAGTAGGGATGTTGATATAGATTGTATGAGAACAATATTTGCTACCAATCAGGTCTAGGCAAGGATACAGCCTGACGGTATCTGTGACAGAAATCACTGGATAATATGAAGTTGTTTCTAAGTGATGGGCAATTACCACCCAAATCCACATAGAATTGATGATTAACCACCATCACGGCTTCAGATATTTTTTTGTGAAATTTCCAATTGTAACTCCAGTATTAAGTAGAACAATTAGTCCTAACCAGAGTAATCCAAGATAAATGCCCTGGGAAAGCATCAATGCATCTTCAGCGTAAAATTCTGGGCATTGGGAAGTGACACAATTTTCAGTTTCAAGAATGGGGGGAGGAGCTACAAAATTGGCTGGCATGAAATTGACATTTGGCGGCACCAACAACAAAGCTCCAGCTGAAGGACCCCATCTTCCTGAAATGATTTGGTTCAGAATCAGATTGTACAGAATATACCGCAACAACCTGATCACAGGATGCATTTTAAAATTTAAAATTAGAACTTGGGATAATTGATTTATATTGAGTAAATTTAGGAGGACTCAACTCTTAGAGTTGAAACAGGGAAAATTATTCAATATATATCAGAAAATTTGACTAAGCAATACTATCTGAGTCTTGACCTCCTATTCCTTCCACATCATCAAGTAAGTATCTAGTCCAGGTTGCAAAGAACCCTTATGTGACCAGTTTCTGACAACCATGCTGATTAACAAGCTCATATTGGGTGACCCTCATATTACATCAATTTATCAACATCAGTTTGAAAGGGGGAGCTGGTTTCAGCTGGCAGACTGGAGCAGCTGTGACCCATTTTCAATCAATCGTTTGATTAAAATCTGTTAACTTGGTCAATTTTGATACAGGTTTTCCAGCCTTCTGAGCCTTCTTACTTGGACAGACAATACCCGGCATTATGGAACCTATTGTTACAGTATCCCAAGTCCATAGGAGAAAACACACAGGTCTGCAAGTAAATGGCGGCGTGTTCTACTTGGATACTTCTGACTTCTAGGCGTCAGCTAGTAGTGATATGTTGCAACTGAACCAATGAGGATTCAGTATTTGAGTTGGGGAAGACAACAGTTCAATAGAAAGGACAAGAATGAATAGAATAAGGTATTGTTTATTGTAGAATATTGTGATTAATATACCATGTGAAAAAAGCCATAAGGCTACAAGGGGGTGGCATAGTGGCATGTTCCATGTAAGGTTGGAAGCTGAGGAATAACTTGTGCGGGGATCAGCAGGTTGAATTGATAGCGCTCCTAATTAGGAGGAAGTGACCGACATTTGACATTGCCATTGAATTGGTTCATGTTGTTAGACACGTCAAGGGGTTACTCATCAAACACCCCCTGTGTATTGTAAGATAAGTTAGCGGGCAAGTCTTGAAACTTGGTTGCAACAGATACAACAATAGAGATCATTTAATCTCTATCTTCTAGGGTGAATATTCTGCTCAATCTCTAATCAGGAGAGCACATTATATAGGGTGGATAAGCCCTCTTGCCAGATTATAATCTGACGCCTCCAACTCTTACTAGTCCGTCTATCTGTTCCCCAGACTGCTAGTTTCAGCCCCCAGATTTAGGCAGCCATGCCGGTCTGGCATGGGACTTCAATAGATTACCGGACCTCAGCTTATCTCATCAGTGTATTGGCGGCATCTGGTTTGTGGTTTATGCATATGCAAGTTTGGTTACCCTGTCAACTGGGGTTTTGCATCATGCATTATTCTTTTTAAATGACCTTCTATATTGGTCATAAAATTTGAGGTGTCTCCAAGCGCAAATGTTTGGCAGGAACCATATTGCATTATTATTCTTGGGCATTCCATCCTATTAGCTGAGAGATGTTCTGTGCTTGAGATCAGGTATCATCAAGCTTATCCAATCAGAGTCAATCCAATGGGAGGATCAGAATCAGATCAGGATGAATCTTTGGAGTAATACTCAATGTACTGATTAGCCAAAGCGTGGAGCGGGATCAGCTGATGCTTTCCTTAAGCTTTCTAGCTGTATGGCAATTGTCCGCCTAACCAATCAGCCAGGGGAACAATGGTCAAGTCTACCATATTATTTTGGAGTCCTGACACATTTATTTAATATTTATTAATAAAAATCAACATATACCTTGATATCTTTACATTTTAAGTTTTTAACTAACTTTATATATTTATACTCTATTAGTGGCATAGACATATATTTATACTTTAATATTAAGTGTTTAGGAATTCCACCACATAATACAAAAAAAAAATTTCAATACAAAAATTAAGCATCTGCATCAATGGTGCTGTTCTATGTGATTGCAGGATTGGAAACTTCTAAATTAAAATGATAATATATAAATCCAAAAAATAAATTAAATAATATAAAAAATAGTTAGAATTGTTAAGCCCTTTAGTTGATTGGCTGTTTGGCAAGGAGCACAGGGATGAATGAATCAGTGTGGTAATAAAAGTTGGCCATGGTCTCTGCCGGAAGGGTGTGGATCCCAGCCTATAGCAAATCAAACAGGTCCTTGGTCCCAGTTGGCGTCCACTGCTTGACAACTTGCTTTAGCCACCCAAAGACCTCCTCAATAGGGGTTAGGAATGGGGAATATGAAGGGAGGAATAGAAAGAAAAAAATTGACATGGCCAATTGAGGGGGCCAACTGCAATTCTGGTGTCAATTGTTGAAAATCCTCAAGAATATCTGCCATCTTATGGAGTCCAACATTATCTATCACAATAACATTGATGAAGCCCAGGCTTGTGCGCCTCAGGTGCTCCTGGACTAATCAGAGAAATGATAAGAAGGTACAGCTGTTGTGAGATCCCAATATAATTTAGTACATCTCAATCCTCTTTGGACCAAGGAGAGCCACCATCAAATAGGCTGTGGCGTGGACTGCAGCATGCCAAGCCACCCCTTCATTGGAGCCTTTTGGGACATACCCATATGCATTGAGCATAGATGAGGCAAGTGCTAATTTGTCAATATAGTAGAATTTCACTGTCCCTTTGTTTTTGAGGGCAGTGTACACCTCTGTGTATTTTTTCAGGACATTGATGTTGGAAGGGCTGTTGCAATTTTAGGGAGATACCCTGAGTTTTTTCCACAAAAACTGCAGACCCTTTACCAAGTGATAATAAAAGGAAATGAAAGCCGTGTTCTCAAAAGTGGATGTTGCAACCAAGATTTACTCCTTGCCTGCAAATATAACTCACAATACCCAGGGGGCGCTTGACAAGCTTCCCCAAGACGCATCTAACAGCATGGATCAATCTGACAGTGATGTCAAATTAGGGACACTATCTCCTAATTAGGAGCGTTTCTAATTCAACTCGCTGATCCCTGCGTAAGTTATTCTACAGTTCAAACCTTATGTCAAACCCACCATCATGCCACCCCCTGTGGACTTGTGGCTTCCCTATATGGTATATTAATTACAGTATTCCTCAATAAATCACATCTTATTTTATTTATTCTTGTCCTTTCAATTAGACTGTTGTCTTCCCCAAGCAAATACTGAACTCTAATTGGTTCAGTTGCAACAGTGGTAGCAGTAGTAGGTTGACAACCTACCTAAAAGAAAAATCCCCCCAAGAAAGCACAGAGTACAGGCCATATGAGTACTCCCCATCAAAAAACCCTTCCTTCTAATCCCTGAGGGGGACATTCCCAAAGGATATGTCATCTATCAAGATCAGTTAGTTCTTACTAGTGTATACAATTGGCTCCGCCTGGGGCAGCGCAACACCAGTGTCACCCTGCCTCAGTTGAATCTCTCACAACGCGTGCTAAACCTCCAGCTCAAGTCTTTTGCGGGTGGTGTGGAAGAGACTGACATTGTTAGCTAGCTCCATTCCACAGAAACCTGCCTCTGTATCTGCCAAGTGCTTGAACTCATGTGGGTTGCCATTGCATATGAGCGCCTTAAAGGGCCTGCTGTGGTGTGTTTTACCAACTGGGCAATTCAGGAGAAGGAAGTCACTTAGGCAATATTTAGGAACACTGCCAAGTCCTGTTACAGTTAAATTCTTTCACCCATTGTAGTGATAACACCTCTCCTGGCCATCAAACAAACAGTATCTTTCCCCAAATACCTTGCAGCTTGACAACAAGACCTTGCTGCTGCCCTAGAAGCTGTCACTGATGGGGACACCATGCTGCTCACTCTTATTGTCAATGGGCTCAAACCCCACATTTGTAAGTGGGTTCCTGTAGGCCTTTGTACCTATATTAAAAACTGCTATAAAGCCATTGTAGAGGCTAAAAACCAAGCCTTGACGGGGTCCTGCAGGTCCAATGACGCCCTCCCCAACCTTGTCCTGTGCCTGGCAGCGCCCACAACCAAGTGGGCTGCTGTCAATCCTGTCAGCAGGAGATAGGAACTTTTTGTACCGTTCATACAGCAACAGTGTCCATGTTGACAATAATAATGTCAACAGTGCCCATGTTGACACTTTGTCAACATGGTCACAGTTGACTCAAAACTCTAAATCTCCTATGTTTTTTACTAGTTGCGCTAGCTTAATTCCCATTTTTTTAAAGTGTTCAGGGGTACAAACCCAAAAACACAACAAAATTGTGGCCATTTTGACACAATTTAATATTAACCTTAATAAAAAACTCATTTTACCCAGATTTTCCCTTTACATTTACTAATAAAAATTAGTGTTTATTTTTTTTTCACAACATAAAAGTGTCAATGTTGACACTTTTTAAGCCAAACTTATTTTAATACTAAAATGAAACATCTACAATAAAAAATTAAGTGCACATTTAAAAATGTTTTTTATTACATTAATATATAGTAAAAGGCATTGTGCACAAAGCTGATTGTTTAAATGTTCATCTTATAAATATATCTGTGGCACTTATTACGGCTTTAATATATTAAGTGGATTTTTGGCTAACAGCAATCCAATAATTTAAGTGTGAGTTACTATGTAAGTTACTATATAATTTATTATTAAAAATAATGTTGACACTCATAAATGCTTTTCATTTGCTTGGGATCATCCACTGGAGTGAAGTTAAGCAAATTAGAGTGATACAATTAAGCTTAAATTAATATGCCACCTCCTATAAAGAATGTCAGAAGTGACGTTGACACTTTACCTTTTTGATATATTAAGACAACATATTAACAACTTTCATTATACACCATGGTAAAATATCATATCCCTACCCCCAAAAAATTATTTTTAAAAAAGAAATAAATGACTGTGATAATTTTTTAACTTATTTTCATATGTTTTTTATTTTAATATGTGAGCCAAAATACACAGAAAACGGGTAACATATGCTAGTCTGCTTAAATTTAATTAAGTGTACTATGTTTTTTATAGTGAATTTTCAAATAATGCTGACAGTGAGAATTTTGTCAATAATAATGTCTACAATTTTTCTAATTTACAGTAAAAATTCAGCTTTTTTTACTAATTGTCACTCATAATGTCAATGCTTTTCATTTCTCACATATGAAACTTTATGTTTTACATAATAAAAACATATGATTTTTTGATGTTGTATTTTTAAATTTTTTCTTTCACATTTTCTAATTTTTAAAATGGAATTATATATAGCTACTACTTTTACATAAATTTCTTAATTTTTAAATTGTTATTTAAAACTATAATAAAGTAGAAACTATACAATGTTTTTTAAATTTTAAATGTTGAAAAAGCCATATAATGTTTAATTTTTATATATTATTTTTTTAAGTTGTTTTGTTTTGTTTTTAAGTAAAAAGCTTTACCTTAGAACTTGTTACTTATTATTTTAGAAGAACACCTCAAAGCAACAAAAGGGTACCAAGAGTTGCTCCAAGGCCCCCAAGACTCCAAAGAAAAAGCCTTCCTCATCCAAAAAGGATACTCCTAAGCCCTCCCCAAAGCCTTCCCTAAAGCCCTCCCTTGAGCCCTCTCCTGAGAAGAGCCCTTCTCACTCCACTGGGGGAGAAAAAAACTGATGTTTCAATTACTGACCACAGTTTCTATAACTCTGCTTCATATGAGGAGCCTACCAACAAGAAGCGCACAGCCCAAAAGTCCCCACAAAAGGATAAGTCTCCTGCACATGAGGAGCACCAAGACAAGCCCCCTTCTGCTTCCCCACCACAACCAAACTCCCATCCTTTCAGTTCATCAGGGCATGACTCTAAGCCCCACCCTGATTACTTTCCTGGATTTCACCATGCTCCTGCTAGCCCATAATATTTGCAATGAATGTGGGAAGTTATAGGCTCCTTCCACCTTGCCAAAATAATTCCCCATATTGAGCATCAAAGGGGGGGGCCAGCCATGGTAGCCAACAGGTACATTTTCAGCTGCAACAATGCCAACTGGGGATTCAAGTGCCAGCATTACACCTGTGAGGACCGCTTCTACCCAGTGCGTCTCAACACTGAGCTCTGGGACTTAGTCCAAACAATTAAGGGTGAACAGACTTGCACAATGCCCAACATCACCATAGCCCACCTCCTAAAGTGGTACATTGTCCAGGTCATGATCACTTCAAAAGATCTTTCCCCCACCCAGCTGGCCATGCTTGCTTGCAAGTATCTCTCCACAACCAACTTGAAGTGGGTACCAACCCATAGTCAGCTGTTGAAGATTTTTAGTGACAGGCGCCAAGCCACTAATCCCCTGGCCAAGAGTGCCACCAAAATCAAAGACCTGGTCCTCATCAATGCCTTCAAGAAAACTGAGGATGGTGAGATATTACTGCTCCATGACAATAGGCAGGAAGTGGAGGATAGGATTATAGCATATGCCACAACCCAAAACCTGGAGCAGCTCAATACTGCTATCACCTGGCTGTGTGACGGCACATTTGCGACCTGCCCAACCATCTTTAAGCAGCTTTGGGTTCTGCATGGGCAGTTCAATGACCAGGTAATCCCCCCTTGTGTTCTTTCTCCTTCCTGGTGCCAAGACAGAGGTCTATGCCAGAGCTTTTAAGATTGTCCAGGATGCTTTGAGATCCCTTCCCACCAACCATCTCCCCCCTCCCACCCACACCACAAGGGCCAATCCCTCCCCCGCTGGGAAGGATGAGGCAACCATAGCTGCTGAGCAGCTAGCTCATGTGCGCTCACTTGGGCCAAATGTGATCATTATGGACTTCAAGCAGGCTCAGTTCAGAGCCTTCTAGGCCACCTTTGATGGAGAAGTCCAGGGTGCTTCTTCCATTTTCAGCAGGCCCTTGTCAAGAATCTCAAGAATGAGAAGGACCTTTTTGACAAGTATCTTAACAATGGTAAGGGTAAGTGCCGCTTTGCCCTGACCTAGTTTGATGGCTTGGCTTTTGTGCGCCTGGAGCATAATGGGCTTGGCTTTGAGGCCCTCCTGGAGGACGCTTACATCAAGAAGCACTCTGCCATCTTCAAAGGTTACTTGGATTACTTTGAGCGCCAATGAGTGGGCAAGAAGATGACTGCCCGGAGAGGTAAGAGCGGGGCCACTGCCCCTTGGAACTGTCAAGGCGCCTGCCTCAAGGGGGAGATGAAGACCACCTCTAGCCTTGAGGTTTGGCATAAGCACCTGAAGGTGAAGTTTGGGTCAAACCCCAAGTACAACAAGTTCTTCCAGAAGCTGCAGGAGGAGCAGGCCCAGACTTTCTCCAAGTTTTGTGACCTTGCCAACCAGGTGGCCCCCAAGAAGCAAAAGTCCAAGGAGCAGGACTACCAGGAGGACGTTCAGAATATGATAAAGGAAAAAGTATAAGGTGACAGAGATTAAGAAGTACTTTGAGGACGTTGCCACTGCTCTTGCTGGTGGCTTTAATTAGCTTAATAAACCTTGCTTTGCCTGTATATTTTTTACTTTCAAACTTTTAATTTTTTAATTTATTTATAGTGTAATAATTTTTTTTAGGTATAAATGGTAAGTTTCAGATACAGTTTTAATGTGGTTTAGTAAGAAATATCTTATATTTTGTTAATTTATTTTTACAGTATGATATTTTTTTAAGCTATGCTTATATAAAGTATAATTAATTAGATATGGAGTTTTCTTATTTTTTTAGTTATTATAATAATTTAAATATATTTATTTTTGGTTCATTGGAATCTTAATTTGTACAGGAATAAAAAATAATTTTATAAAAAAGAGTCTAATTTACATAGTAAATTGAAAAATACTTGCTTATATCTCCTTATTCTTATTACTTGAGGTATTTTTATTATATTTTTGGACTATCTGGGGTCATTTTAGTATAGTAATGTGTTTTATTACTATTTTTTATTAAAAATTTTCAGGTTAAAGTGTTTTGCTAATTAAAAAAAGTGTCAACATCCAGGAGACAACATTATGTAAAACCATGTGTCACTTTACTATAGTGTTGACATTAAAAGTGTCAACATTTTTAGTGTCAACATGGCCACTGTCAACATTTTTGGTGCCAACATGGGCGCTGTTGCC
The DNA here is from genome assembly GCA_014839935.2 of Entomophthora muscae. Classification (NCBI taxonomy): domain Eukaryota; kingdom Fungi; phylum Entomophthoromycota; class Entomophthoromycetes; order Entomophthorales; family Entomophthoraceae; genus Entomophthora; species Entomophthora muscae. The sequence continues at coordinate 61,153 of QTSX02007329.1, read as the reverse complement.
ATAGACACAAGAGGTCCTAAAACCCCACCTGACCTGCACTCTCAATCCCTCCTTGCAAAGAATCACTGCAAATACCATGTACGCAAAGTTGAAACCCTTGATGTCTTCCAGGTCCATAGTGACTACCCCGTGCTTCAAGCAAGCCACTCTCTCAATAAAGTAACCCACTTGGCTTATCCCTTCCATTTTTGTGGAAACACCCACAAATTGTTGATAGACACCGGGGCCAACCACACTATGATTGACCAGGCATTCACAGATTCTCAGCAGCTGGACCAAGTCCTAGCCAATTCAAAGCAGTACGTGTAGCCAGCTCCCGCAGAGTAACAATCACACATGAGACGTTACTCTTCTATATGAGAGTGTGGAACATTCAGGTTAACCTCTATGGGCTGATCATGGCAGGGCTCAGACACAACATTATTGCTGGCCTTGACTGGCTCTAACACAATCACCCATATACCATGTTGTGAATATTGCTATTCACATTGTTTTGATTTTGCCTTTATTGGGTTATTTCAAAGACAAATTCATTGCTTTTGACTTTGCTACTTGAAATGATTCTGTTTCCAAACTGGGGAATTCATTTTTTTGGTTTTCTGATTCTGCGCAACTCACTCACCCCACTCATGCTTGTGGCAAGTGATCCTACTGTCCTAGTATTGTTTTGTGGTATTGCTAAACAATATATATTATAATTCCTTATTCCCAATAAAAATTTAAGTTCTATTCATATTTTTGTCTTTGTGTCTCCAGTACTTCTGAACCTCTCTCTTGCCACAACTAATAGATATTATTCTTCCAGGGCCGCAGGGTAATCACATAACCTTCCCTGCCAACTAACTAAGACTTAGTACAAATCCAATCCTAGGGTTAGGATTCCCTGTTGTGTGTCTGTGCCACGCCTCAGAGCACAACATATCAACTGGGGTACATCTGTAATCACACTCAACCAGAATGGGGTGGGTTTCTAGATTTACCCTGTTGAGATAACCAAACAGCTCCACAACACCGTATTTTTCAGGCTCACAGAGACTGGTACACCGGCTTCAAGGGGGAAAGCTGGACTTTAATCAGTGTTCAGTCAAAGTCATCTGCTCTAAATACAATGCAGCCCTACCCCTGAACACCACACCTCTGCCAGCACTTTTAGTGCTCCTCAAGGAGTACAAGGACGTATTCAGCAAAATGCTAGATCAACTGCCCCCTCCAAGAGATCCAACATACTGTACAACTTCAAGGATTTCTTCCCAAAGCACATCCCCTCTATTGCTTGACGGCCAAGGAAGACAAAACTCTCTGTCAACACCTTGTGGAAGCGCTCAATAAAGGCTTTATCTTCCCCTCCCTCTCACCATATGGGGCTGCAGTCTTCTTTATAGCAAAGAAGGACGGGTCCCTATGACTGGTAACTATCTATTGTGCACTAAACAAGGTGACAGTAAAAAAAGTACTCCTTGCTGCTAATTGACAACCTGCTTGATACACTTGCAGGTGCAAAGGTCTTTATTAAGATTGATCTCACTGCAGGGTACAACCAAGTCCTCATTGCGCCATGGGACAAGGCAAAAACTTCCTTTTGCATACACTATAGGTTGTCTGAGTGTTGTTTCATGCATTCCAGAATAACAAGTACTCCCTCCACCTTTGACATGTTGATGAATAAAGCCTTTGAAGAACTGATTAGAAAGTATGTTGTTGTGTATCTTGACAATATTTTTGTCTTCAGTCAAGACCAAACAACACATCTCCAACACCTTTGTGATGTAATCAGCACCCTCTGTAAACATGAGTTAAATACCAAGCCCTCCAAATGCAAATTCCTCCATTCAGAGCTTCTATTCTTAGGGCACACCATCTCAGCCCAAGGAATAAAACCTGACTCTGCCAAAATGAAGTCAATCTCAAAAATGGCACCCCCCACTGATGTGGGTCAGGTGTGTACCTTCTTGGGCATGGTTACCTATGTACAAAAGTTTTATCTCAAGCCTTAGAGAATTAATTGCACCCTTCAATGAGCTCTTAAACACAAAACAACGCTTCCACCAGAAACCTGCCAGAGATCAAGATTTTGAGACGTTGAAGCAGAGACTTACAACTTTAGTTGTATTGCAATTCCCCAATCAGAACCACCAATAAAACTTGAGACTGATGCCTCTGACAGGACCATAGGGGGCATGCTAAGAGTAGAAACCAATGAGGTTACCTTCCTTCCTGTGGTCTACAAATCCTGGAATATTACTAACTCAGAGAAACGTTAACCCTTACACAATAAGAATTTAGTAGTAATTGTGCACTGCATCAAGAAATATACTGTTACCTGGAAGAAGCCACATTACCACCCCATGTCTTGACAGATCACAAATCCCTTCATCATTTCAACACTCAGTCACACTTGACTTGACTTTAGGCAAGAGGGGAAAATGTCTGTCCCTGTACCAGTTGCACATCAAATACAAACCCGGAAAGGAGCTTGTCACAAGTGACACTCTCTTCAGACTCTATGTAGCGTCCATAACAGGAGATGATGGCTTGGACCCAGAATGACCCATGATCTACCTGCGTCCTGAAGCCACTTGTTACAAAGGCCTCAATTCTGTGACTCTTTCCAAGCTGAAGGACAATGAAAGCCAGTTCACCACTGATGCTGGCAATTTATGCTGCCAGGCAGAGACAGGTGAAAAGACGTCTTGCATTCCCACTACACAACAAGGAGACACAATACTGCACTAACACCAGACCTTGGGCCATGTCAGAGGATGTAACCTCTTTGACATCATGAAACGTAAGGTTTGGTGGCTGCATATACGCCAAGACATCCTGGATCTCCTTGAGACATATGTGTTGTGTGAAAAAAACACGTCAAATCCTGCACCCTCCAAGTCTTTCCTACCCATTAAGGCCATGGAACCCTTCAAACAGTGGGTTCTTGACATTTTAGGTCCCCTGCCTAAGGACAGAATGGACAAGAAGTACATCATCATGGCAATTGACTACTTTATTTGTTGGCCAGTGACATGGGCAATCATCAATCACACCACCATCACTTGATTCATTGGCAAGGAGATTATGGACCGCTTTGGTTGCGCCAAGCGCCTCATCACCAATGGGGGGTCCAAACTGGTAGGTAGCATTATTGCCAGGATTGACAATCCTCCCCCTCTGAAACCCCAGGCCCAAGAGAGGGAATCAAACCCTGAACCTGGATCCTCCCGGGCTGCTGGGCCTATGGACTGCAGGACCGCCCGCCTGCATTTTTCTGGGATTGAGCCCCTGCAAGCTGACGCCAAAGATAATGGCCCATGCAGTGAAACAGACCAAGACAAGGAACTTATTGCACTGAGTGGAATGCCAATCACATCACCTAATGGAGGTACCAAAGCAACAACTATTAGCTTCATGAGTTTGAAGTCTACACCAACAACCAATCAGGAGCCAGCCCAGGGAAGAGGCACTGGCCTGCAAATTGATCCCATGACCACAACTCTAGAGCAAGATAATCAGGTAGCCAAATTGAGAGCCTTGACCAATGAAAGAACTCCTGGGCCAAGTGCCATTTTGCTGCCTTTAGACCCAAGTACCCAAATCCTCCAGCCCTGCCTTTCCCAATGCCCTGATGAACCCCCCAGGAAAATGTTAAGTTTGGAGGTGGGGTGCTATATAGACCAAAGAACCCTGTGCTCTAAAATTATTACCATTTTGAATAAAAGTTATGTTAATTTGGCTCATACAGCTACTGCCTTATTTTGTATTTGCTGTCTACCAATTCAGTTCAAGATCTCCTGGCCCGCCTGCTCCTCCGCCCGCTGTTTTTTGTCCTCCTGGTGTACCCTTTGAACCCGTCCATTTTACCGACTACCCTCTGAAGTCTGAATACAAGGTATACACCCCGGAAAAGATACTCAAACTTGATCCCCTGGCCTGCATACAATCCGCTATTAGATACAACCAACAAGGCCTGTGGATATTTTCAACACCCAAGTTGTTCAGAGGAAAATTCAATTATCTCTCTGCTTACGACCTGTACATGGAGCTGCCTGTAACACCAAAACCCATGCCGGCTTCTGCACTCAACCTCCCAACCAACCATACTGGCAAGATGTTTGCAATTGTGTACATCACCCTCACAGGGGTGATTGACACTATAATCCCAGCTGCTGGCCTGTGGTCTTGGGTGGGGAAGTCTGCCTCATACCTTTTAAAGTTAGCTCCCCTCTTGTGGTGGGCATTGTCCGCAAAAACCTGGCCCAAGTTACCCCTGAAAACAACGGGCTGCCTGCCCAAGACTGGATCCCTGAAAGTTATAAGGGCATACTGTGTCAAGAGAACCCTCCAACAAGAGGTCACAACATCATACCATCCTCAAGCCAATGGGCGCTTAGAGTGCCTAATTGGCTTTCTGGTACAACTAATTGCCAAACTCTCCCAGGAGCACCCAAATACTGCCTGGCCCAAACACCTCCCCACCACTCTACTTATATTACAAGCTAGAATCAATTGTGGTACAGGGTTCAGTCCAGCGCCATGGTCTCTGGGACTCCTGATGGACTAAAAGGGGTAGAGCAAGGGAAGTTATAGTCCACTTTCCCTGGAAAACTTATCTTGTAACTAATCCCCTCTCTAAGTCAATGGTGCGCCAAAGATTGCAACATATAGCAAGAATGGATCAAGGGGCAATTAAACACCTCAAGGCATGGTATGGCATGGGTGATCATGTCTACGCCCTTAATTCTAACTCTGAAAAGCTTGAACCCAACCACCTTGGGTCCATCAAGATATCTGCTGTCTACAAAAATCACACCCATCAACTCAAAGACACTCAAGGAAACACCAGGACCCTCCACTATGATTGCTTGTGCCCCTGCCATGCCATCCACACACAAAATCTCTTTGTGTGTACCTTTCCAGACCTTCCACAGGTTCTAATCCTGGTGCCTGACAGCAATTAGAGGGCAAGGGGGTGTTGCAACCAATATTATATTCTCACCTGCTAATGTATCTCACAATACACAGGGTGTGCTTGATGAGTTGCCTCATGAAAAGTTTAACATAATGGATTAATCTGAAGTTTATTTCAAATTATGGGCACTATATCCTAATTAGGAGGGTTGAAAATTTGATACACTGATCCCTGTGCAAGTTATTCTACAGCCCAAACCTTATCTTGAGCCCACCATCATGCCTCCCCTGTGGACTTGTGGCTTCTCTATATGGTTTATTAATTACAATATTCCTCAATAAACTATATCTTATTCCTATTCTTGTCCTTTCTATTGAACTGTTGTCTTCCCTAATCAAATACTGAACTATCATTGGTTAAGTTACAACATGGGTTTAGTGCCACAACTTCCTGGAGAATTTGGGTGGTGATAATTCACTTTTTAGGCTTTGGAGGTACAGGTTCTGTGGCCTGGATGGCTGTAGCCAAAGCCAGTTGAATATTGAATACCAATTGTTCTGGAAAAATTCCACCATTTTGCTTATCTGGTTGGCTGATACATGGCAAGATGCCATGTAGAGATGTACCTAGAGCTAGCCTTCTGATGATGCTCAGACAGGTTGAGCCAAGTTAAACCAGAAGAAAATTTTAGCTCTGCTTCCTCATTACTCATATCAAAGATCTGGGTGTAAATATGGGCTTCCCCATAATATGTCTCCTGTCCAATGATGCTGGCTTGGTCAGCATTTGCTCATCAAACATGTCGGAATTGAAGCTGCTAGAAAAACCCATTGTAAAATGAAATAAATCGAAAATCATTAAAGGAAGAATGCTTAACTTTAAAAGGTATTTTTTAGTTATAAGCTCCAAGTTAGAAAGTTCCTTAGACCTATATACACAAATAAGAGCCTTTAAAAGCAATAAAAGGCCTCTGTTTCAAATTGAGTAGCCTTTTATTGCCTGTTAAAGTGACGTTATTCTATTTTCGGATGTAAATATGATGCATCTCGTGTGACTGTTTCATTTTTTGATCAAAAGATTTCAGCTGAGCATTGTTGTGTTTTGTTTTTTGTTCTGTGTATTAGATGTTACCTCCTCTATATTGATTGTAAATGGTTTTACATCCACAGCAAACCGAATCCATCTTGTCTGTTGTACCAAGTTGTTTTTACGTAGCTTGGGATGTGTTTTATCACATTTGATTTATTTTAATATTTATTTAATGGTTGTTCCGTTTCTTGTATGTCTTTTTTTCAGTTAATCAAAATCATTCAGATTATTTGAAGTCTAGAACTTGCCCAAATCAAGCTTTGTCTAAGTTTGAGTTCACTTTGTTTACAGATGACTCAATTTTTAATGCTCACAGCTTTGAAAACTACTTTAAACTTGCCAAAGTTTGAATTTATTATTTTTTATGCTAACTAAAGCAAATTAGACAGCTTTATTAGAGTTTTCTAGTTTCGTTTGGGGGATTTGTCGTAGAATTTAATTTTATCTGAAAGTTTTTTTTAAAAAACTGGCTTATTTTAAAGATGGAGCTTTAACACATGTCAGCCTGTAATTGGCTAGTTTCTATTCTGGGATGTGTTGTTTGGAGACATAAAATATGAAAAGATCTTTGCGATGATTGGCTCTAGAGACCGTAGATCCAAAACAGATCAGGAATAAACCATGGTTACAGATCTTTTCAGCTTGTAAACTATTTAAGTTGACATTAGCAGACTGTGTGGGATTAAAAGTTCTAAAAGTTTGATTTATCAAAGCTGATAGAGTATCTTTTAACACTATACCCAGGAAAGCATTTAACCGAGCAATGAAATGTATTGGGATATTATTTTCTTTGGGCAGTGCACACTGCAATGGTTTGTTTGAAACTTGCAGCGGCACAATAGGCGTAATTGGTCTGGAGCAGGAGCTAAGGCTTGCTGGCAACCAATCCTGGTCAGATGGTATCAAGGCGCCATCCCGCTTGGCTGCTGGGATGACAAACAACACCCAGCTAGAAGTGAGCAATGAGCTGTGTTGGAATCGAGTTGGATTAAAGGAATGTATTGCGATTCATGACAGATATCTCTGGCTCAAACCCCGCGTCATGGTATCCCAGCTCACGTATTGTTTAGCTGCACCCTGCAGTATTCTTTCCAGCAACACGTTTAGCTTGTCCTGGACCATGGAATCCAATGCTTTTCGACACAAGGAGGCTTGGATCAAGTTTTTCCATCAAACGTTTAACGCAAATATTTTAAACACCAGCATGCGTTTCTTTCCTCCCAATCAGAACAAGACATTTTTGAATCCATCCATCAGGTGTCTCTGGTTCAAGCCAATTGTTCTTGTTGTCGATGGTGTCTATAACAAAACATATGGCAAGCATTCAAGCAAAGATCGGTTTCGAGCAGAGTTCCCTCTGCTTGACTCCAAATCTCAGTTGCTGGGTGTGCTTGGCCACTCTAACTTCTGCTCTGACTTCATTGACGAGTTTACCTTCCCAGATGAACATTATTCAAGAAAAGAGATAGACTTGATTACATCTTTCTTCTGTCACTCATTTTCCAATTAAAATATATTCATTTGTATGTGTGTAGACCTCTATATCTCAGTTACATCCTTAGCTTAAATTCTCTCTTTAGGTTGATACGAGAGTTAATCTATGATACTGTAAGAAAATCAGGACTCAAGAAAAATTGGTTGGCCTACATCAGTCTATTAAGACTATTATATAATAGCTGAACTAACCCCTACTTATTATTCACATATAGTCTTAAGCTTTTCTACTGCTAAGTGAGTTTACATCCTGAATTCCCTTTTTCAATGTTGCATTTATCCATTTGATTTATTTCATATAAAATATCTCATGATGTTAAATGAAAAGTCTGAATAAACTTATGTAGCCGTAAATACAAATTAGATATTGAATTGTAGTTACTTAATGTCTTACTATGTCTGAAAATTCTATAAAAGAATTGTAACTGTGTTGTTTTAGCAGAGTTACAAGGGAAAAAATATTTATAAACTAGATAATATTCTTTATTGAGAGATAATGATTATATAGTTAATGTGAGTAATGGATAACATAAACATGATTGTGCTAATCACACAGTTGGATGGTGAAGGGGGTGGCTTGATTCTGTTAATGAGTCAAGTGCCAAAACAAGGTATCCATTGTAAGGGATCATCAGTTGTTCATGTTGTTGGATTTGTAAATTCAAGTTGACTTCCTAGTCTGGCTTCAAGTGACAGGATAATCAGATTGCGGGTCGCAAACCTGCTTACTCAGAACCTGACTGGCGGGTTGAGCCTGCTGTTTTGACACACCCTGGCTGAAGGTCAGCCTCCTCTGGGGTCAGGTCAACAGGGAGGTTGTTGGGAGCCCAGGCGTCATATTGGATTAACTGTTGTTCTGTGGCGGAAAAGACAGTCTTGCGTTGTTTCTGTCTTTCTTTGCAGGGTCTCAGGCAATCATGGTGGAGGATCCTGTCCCATTTATGTTTCCCAAGTCCTTGCATGAGATAAGTGTTGTTTTTGTTTACCTTTAGGATGATTGCCAGGCCTACTTTCTCTGGTTGTAATTTTCTTTTGTCAATGTTCATGTCCCAAACTTTGTTGCCAACCTCATGTCTGTTTTCAATGGGGAAAAATGTCTTTTGAAAATGCTTTTCATCTCTTTCTGATTAATCACTGTTGGCTTGCATGACCTGGGGGTCTGAACATGGTGGAACCTTGCTTGGTATTTCCAGCTTAGGTCCTGATAATGCTTGGATGATATTGGGTTTTTTGCCATAAACTAACTCAAATGGGCTTTTCCTGGTGGATCTGTTCATACAAGTCTGGCATACAAGCAATGCAGTCAATAGCTGCTTGTACCATTCCTCATTTCTCCTGGCGGTGAGCTTGGTCAAGGCTTGCACAAGGCTGCCATTCAGCTGCTCCACACGTCCATTGGCCTGAGGATGGTAAGGTGTTATCACCGTGTGCTGGACCCCATTCTTGGTGAGGTATACATTGGTATCTTCAGAGGTTGATTCTTTGCCTCTGTTGGTTATCAGGAGTTCTGGCTTTCCATACTTGCTGATGATTTCCTTCCCTATAAACCACCACACATCATTGCCTATATGTGTTTTTACTGCTTGTGCCACTGGCCATTGTGTGGCAAAGTCTATTGCAGTAATGATGTAGTTCCTCTCATTATGCTTCCCTGGCATGGGGACCACAATGTCTAGGACCCACACCTTGAAGGGTAGTTGAGTGTGGATAGGTAGTACTGACTTAGGTGGGGTTTTACTCTTTGCAAATTTCTCACATACTTTGTATTGGTCCAAGTCTTCCTGAACGTCTTGGTACAGGGTTGGCCACCATGCTTTATGTTTGAGGAATTAATAGAGGTTGCGGCTTTTTGTGTGCCCTAGGTCTTTATGGTAACATAGGATTATGTCAACTTGCTGGTGTGTGGGAACATAAGGAATGGTTATTCTGTTGGACATTTTTTGATGTAGGGTTTCATACACATCTGCAAATAAGTGCTTGTTCTTAATGACTGTTTCCTTGGTTATGTCCCTGGTGCCAGGGGGGAAGCCCTTGTCCTTTGTTTGGAGTACCAGGAGGGGCCAGTCTGGGTCAAGCCAATTTCCCCCTCTTGTGGCACGGACATATAGACGTGAGAGGGCGTCTGCCATGGCAAGCTTGGGCCCAGGTTTATACTGTATGAGCATATTGAATATCTTCAAGAGCTCCATCCAGTGGGCTTGGTGGCAAATAGATTTTCTTGGGGTTTGAAATATATGAGCAACTTATGGTTGGTTAATGCTGTGAATTCTTCCTGCCATTCCAGATAACAGCGCCATTTGGCTAGGCAGTGTGCAATTGCCAACAACTCCATGTTGTGTAATATAGTATTGGCACTTGCCATCTGTCAATTTTTGTGATTTGTAGGCTTTAGGCAGGAAGTCACCATTTTTTTATTTGTAGTACTCCCCCAATGGATGTGTCTGAGGCGTCAGTTTCCATTTGGTATTCCCCATTGCATTTGTGATACTGTAGGATAGGTGCTGTTATGAGTTTCTCTTTGAGACGTCTAAAACAGAGGTCACGTTGGGGGGTCCATACAAACTTGGATTTGGCGCCAGTTATGGCAGACAGGGGTGCAGTCAGGACGCCTCATTCAGGTATAAAATGGCGTATGTAGGCAATCATTCCTAAGAATGTGCAGAGTTCTGACTTATCTTTGGGTGGTGGCATTTTGCAGATGGCCTGGATTGTCTGACTGTTGGGTTTAATGCCATTCTTTGAGACTATGTGTCCTAGGAAGGGCAGCTGCTCACAGAAGAACTGACACTTGGAGGGCTTGGCTAGCAGCTTGGGTTGTACCAAGGTAGTGAAGAATACCTTCAAGTCCTTGTGATGCTGCTCAACTGAGGGACTATAGACAATAATGTTGTCCAGGTAGACTAAGTTGCGCTTGCCTATGTGAGGAGCAAACACCTTGTTCATGAAGGTCACAAAAGTTTACGGGGCGTTTTTCATACCAAAATTTAGCACCACACATTCATATGAGCTGTATTTAGTGCAGAAGGCCATCTTAGGTATGTCTTCCACTTTGATATGGATCTGGTTGTAGCCTGCGGTTAGATTGAACTTGGAGAAGACTGTAGCGCCGCCCAGGGCATCAAAGAGGTTATCAATGAGTGGCAGTGGGTAAAAATTCTTAATGGTAACTTTGTTTAGGGCTCAATAATCTGTGACTAGGCGTAGAGTACCATCCTTCTTGGCTACAAAGAACACAGCAGCCCCAAAAGGAGACTGTGAAGGGCAGATAAGTCCTTTCTCCAATGCCTCTTTGAGATAAGCACATAGGGCATTGTCTTTGTTTGGGGTCAGATAATAGATGGGTTATGTCATAGGTACAGCTCCTTTGAGTTGGATGGAGTGTTGGATATGCTTTTCTGGAGGTAGCCCAGATAAAGCCTCCTTGAAGATTTCTGGATGGCGGGCTACAATTTTGCAATCTTGAGGTGTAGTGGTTTCCTGGTGGTCTTTGAAATATATCATCTTGTACTGGCAGGAGTACCAGTCAATTGCCTTGAGGTTCTCCTTTTTGACCAGGGTCTCAGTGATGCGTACAAAGATGTGATTGCACAGGAGCTGGTCCACTGAGTCAGGGTAGATTTGGTGGTTGACGCCTTTGCGTTTGATGGTCAATACCAAGGTCATCCAGTCTATGTGGGGGTTGTTCTTTTGCAGCCAGTCCAGACCCAGTACAATATCAAACTTTGGAAAGTCAATGATGGGGCCTTTTATTGTGGAGTGCAGGTTCTCAAGCATGACAGAGAAGGGGTGGTTTTCCTTGTCATAGCAATGTCATGCTCATCAGCTAAAACCACATTTTTAAACTGCAAAGAATTAGTGGCTAACTTGAACTTGTCCACAAAATTGCTGTTGACTAGGGTTTAGTCCGCGCCTGAGTCCAGGAGTGCCAAGCCTGTGTAACTACAAAAGAAGAAAGGATAAGACATCAGTTTATTATGGGTGTCTGGTGATGATGTAAAGTACCGGATCCTCTGAGTGTACTTGGATCATTGGGCACTGATCCACATCTTCAGATTGTTATTCATCATTGGGCGAGTCAGGGGTTGTGCAGGGAGAGCTTGGCTTGCTTAGTGCTCTCCCTGGGCTTTCCCCTTGTCTTAATTGTCTTGTGTGGCAGTGATACAGAAATGAGTACAGTTTGAATGGCTGTTGTTCCTGTTTCCATGTCCATTTGAGCCTGTGGGTTTATGGTTTGCACTGTTGTTGTTACTATTCCCAGGGGGTGGTCAATTGGAACGCCTGACTGGGTGAGAGCCCTTGGGCATTTCTTGTTTTCCAGTTTGCGCTTTGTGGAGAGCGTTGGATGTTTGTTCTGCTTTCTCTGCTTCACAATACAGACTCTGTAGATTGGTCACTTGATCCAGGTTTACGTGTCTCATCACATGCAACTTGAGTGCATAGTAGTACATGAGGCGTGTAGCTGGGGTGTCAAAGGCCATGTCAGAAGGGGCACATAATTGGAGTTCCTTGTAGGTGCGGGTGAGTTCCTTCACAGTGCCCATCTGGGTTAAGTTCTTTACTTGACTTATGATCATGAGCGCGGTGTCCTTAAGCACAGATCTTGCCAAGAAGTTTTTTTGAAGGTATCCCAGTTCTTTTTGATGTGTTCTTCATGCCACTTGTTGCACCAGGTGCCAGCGTCATGAGTCAGTCAGATGGAGATCTCTGCAATCCAGAATTGCTGTGGGCATTCCATTTGGGCCAGCTTGCTTTGGGCAGATTGGATCCATGTGGCAATGTTGTCATTATTGGCCCAAGCAAAGGATTCTAGGCCGCAATATTAAGTCTCTGGGCTACGTAGGCTGGCATAGTGTTTTTGTTGGTTGCTTGCGGCATAGCAGAGGGAGCCTGGAAGAACCCCTGTACTGAGAGGGTATTAAACAACGGGAGTGGGATTACCATGTTCTGGTAGAGGACAAACCCATCAGGTATCTCAGCACCAGGTGCGTACAGTGTCCAGTCTACCAGGAGGCCAGATGTGATTCTATCAAGGATTTTTGGCCACAGCAAATACAGGCAGCAAGAATAATTTTTTTGGGGGGGGTAAAGTAGGATGGAAAACTTACTTCTGCTACCAATGTTGTAACTGTGCTGTTTTAGCAGAGTTACAAGGGGAAAATATTCAAAAACTAGATAATATTCTTTATTGAGAGATAACAATTATATAGTTAATGTGATTCATGGATAACAGGAATATGATTGTGCTGATCACACAATTTGATGGTGAAGGGGGTGGCTTGATCCTGGTAACAAGTCAAGCGCCAAAACAAGGTATCCATTGTAAGGGATCATCAGTTGTTCATGTTGCTAGATTTGGAAATTTGGGTCAACTTCCTAGTCTGGCTTCAAGTGACTGGATAATTGGATTGTGGGCCACAAACCTGCTTACTTGGAACCTTGCTGGCAGGTTGAGCCTGCTGTTTTGACAAAAATAATATATGTCCACAAAAATTCAGGAGAAGGAAATCTTCTGGTTCTATCTGATATATCCTTAAGATAAAACCCAAAAAGCAGAATAAAATGGTACAAATTTTTGAATTTGATAGCAAACATACACTCAAGTAGAATCCACATTTTAGGACACTGTCATCCTCAATGTAAAAGTAAGACAAAAGCGCCTACAATCAAAGTGCAGAGAATTAAATCTTCAAACCAATGGATTTTTTTGGTCCCTGCACTTTTTTATCACTTTTAAATCTTAATTTTCAAATGTTTTACAAGTAGCTAAAATCAAAAATCCAAGTTCAAAGTGCTGAAACTGATGGAAATTAAAATAAATCTCACCTTTTTTTTAAAAATTTGGAACAACAGTAGAAAAGAACTGTGGCTTAAGGGAATTGGGGGATAGGAGGGTCAATTTAATGTTGTCACGTCACTTATTAGATTGTTTGGCTGATCCTAGTTGGGAAATCCAACTTCAGGTAGGGTCCAATGAATCACCATTACATCATAATGGAGGGCAAATTTAATATTCTTAGATATAATTGTCAACCAACTTGGGCACCCAGGGCCTACATCTCAATTTTAAAGGGCTTCTAAAATAGATACAGTAGTTTTCAAACCTGTTGAGATAAACATATATTATTCAGTTTAGAACACATGAACTCAGTCTAAAAAAAATCAAAGTGGATCCAAATCTATTGTAATTTAATATTAGTTCCTTGTTTTTTATTTCGTTTTTAGACTGATTTCATGCATTCTAAAGTGAATAATATGCATTTATCTCAACAGGTTTGAAAACTACTGTACTGAATCAAAAAAATTAGATAGAAAAAAGTAATAAATATTTGAAACAAACACAAACCAGTCACATTATGAAGCAATCTACATCAAATGTGATAGTGATTGTGTAAAAATAATAATACAAACATAGAAATAATTTGGTTCAGTCACAAAAGTGGTATTTTTAAATATAAAACAACTCCTTTTTTTAACAATCTTGATTGTTTTTGGGACTCAAAATGCAAATAGTGGCTTTGAAGAGTGAATCTAAAAGATTTATTCAAGGAACTACAGCATTATTTTTGATGTACATGCTTCTAAATTTGACCATTTATGTCTGATAGAATGTCTCAAATAGGAGTGCACAATTAAATAAAATTAATACTCTGCAAATACTTTGCTTTTCTGTTTTAAATAGAATTTTCATTGCTTTTTTGTTTAAAGAGGCTTTTACAAGTAAAAAAACTTTGATATTGTTAGGGAGCAGTACCAGGAGCTACTCTAAGCCCATGGTGCTGATTAAGGGAGCACAACTGCCATGTATCCTGTCTATACTCAGCTAAACCTAATTTGTGAGGGGGCTGAGTTGTATGTATCATCAGGCGCAGCACTGGGTGGTTTTTTGAACATCTAATATGAGGAACCCTGAGATCAGGCCCAACCTGATCCTGAGTCAAACTTTGAATCCTGGTCAACTGTGGCCCCCTCAACCTCAAACCAACCATCCCACAGGAACTCAAGCCTATTTAATCAAGGCTTGGCTAATCTGGCTATCAGCATGCCAAGTGAGCCCATAAGCAACTTATAATAACAAATAAAATTGTTGAGGATATAATGAGCCTCAACAAAGCATCATGTAATTTTCAAAAATTGCCACCTGCTTACAATTCATTAAAGCAGTAGTCAGACACAAATTCTGAGCTCTCATTAAGAGAGGGAGCTCCAAGATTACCAAAAATCCAAAGAAGTAGATAAATTTCCAGCTCAAAGATGTATATCTCATCATGCTTGACCATTTCTAATGCAACTCATACCTCTTAATAACTGAGTTCTGCTACCTACTTGGGCTCCACAGCATCTTCATTTCCTGCTGCACTTCACAGATCTAGATAAATGGCTTATTGCTGACATCCTGATTCTAACTAATTGGATGGGATGTGTCAGGGCCCAGAATGCCCTGGACAATCATCTGGCCTTCCTAGAGGCAAAACAACAAAACAACCTGGAAATCATTACCAAATGTCTCTCAGAGTGAGAACCCCTTTTGAAAAACAAATGGCCTGGGATTTGAGAGGCTCACTAGTCTCAAATCCCTGGTTTCAATTCTATTAACAGATTTGGCTCACTTTGCTATCAGGAAATGATACATTGGGAGCACAACTGTTTGATTGCGCAATCAGGCACTTGATTGCTTGTGGGTTCTATAAATAGCTGTGAAACCTTGGCATTCTGCAGCTCAAGCAAGGTTCCTGTTATACTGACCAATAATCATCCATCCATAAGCCCAAGTACACAATTCACAGGAAAATTGCCAGTTTTACTGAAAATGATGCCACCAGATCTCTGGTGGCATAAAAGGCTTCACTTTCACCAGTAAGTATAAGTGGTGAAGATGAAAAGCCCTCCTCACTGTTGAAATCATAAAATAAACATCTTTATGCCCAGAACCCATTTTTTTCTTACAGGAATTATCTAATTTTACACTAATATAATTATTATGTTTGCATTTATTTGTGAATCCACTACACATTACAATTGTGCCTATTCAATCCCTCCTGGTTCAGCTCCCATCACTTTGATCAAACCACCCAGAGATCTTGTCTTGGAGTTATTCCATCCCCACCATCTGGATCTCCCTCCTGGCCACCCAAGAGTGACTTTTTTGCCTAGCATGAAGCAAATTCCTACTACTTCCCCCTGCCCAAAAAGCCTCCTGCTCAGGATTTCAGCAAGTTAGGGTTTGTTTATATCACAGTATTGAGGCTGGACAACTAGGTTGCGCCCCATACTGGGAGTTGGTGTCTCCTAGCTACTGCAGTAAACTACCTGGTCAGAATAGCTCTAATTGTTTACATGGCTTTCCCTGCCTGGCCTGCCTCCCCTTTGGGAGTCCAGGCGGACTCTGGCTTGGGCTGTGACAGGATAAGTGGGACAGTGACTATTATTTTCCAAAAAACCAGTGATTGGTGCCACAATCACCTGCTGCCTGTCCAATATTTCAGGCAATATCATATTTGTATCCTATTATATTTTTGGCATTGTATATTTAAGATTATGGAAGCATGGGGAAAATAGCAACCCCTAAGGTGAAAAGAAGGAAAATCAGGGCACTAACATTGGTGAATTACTGGAAGCTTCTCCAAAGGAGACAGTATTTTACTAAACCACATCAAGTTACATCAATAGATACATGTACAGAAAATTTCTCTTGGACCTGCTTTCTATCTGGAGCTTGAAAAATTCCAAATTATGAATTTTCCTGAGCCATCACATGGAATGCACTGAAGTGGCAGAAGAAAAGATCCTAGCAGGCAGCCGTAACATCTCAATATCCTCTGTCAGCCATGCCAATATACACCTAGGTGATTTGTTGTTTTACAAAATTGCAGACAAGATCATAGAGCGCAGCCCCAAGATGTTTAACCAGGTGATTCTTTCTGCCACCAACCACAGTGGGATTTTTCATGGTCAGAAGGTTACTAACATGTTCATCAAGCTGACCCTGAACACCCACAACAGTAGCCAGTCATCTAAGAATCCATGTCAGGTTACCTCATCCCAGTGGGAGTTAGATTGGCCTCTGATGCCAACTTGCTCTGTTGGGAGGAGGAAAGAGCTCACCATAGGAGAGTTGCTAACTTGATGAGATAAGATGCTGATTAGCCTACTAAAGCCCAGGGTCTAGCAGCTGAAACCATAGTGTTGACTAACCCAGCAAAGGTAATGTAGTTGATGCCCGTATATTAGTTGGCTGTGGGGGGATCAGACCTGGGGTGGGTTGTAGGCAGTCAGATTTGGGTGTTGGGGGTGTTTTCATATCTGTCTGATAGGCAGGCAAATATTTGTACTTCACACAGATTTTGAAGGCGGTTTGCTTGCACCAAGTATCTTTGTGAAAGGCTGTTTGTGAGGTTATCTGCTGGGCCAGGTGGTCTGTGCAGGGGGGGGTTCCTTCAAAATAAAATCCTGGTACTCTGGTTTAAGCGGATAGTCAGATAAATGCAGTGGGCCAAAGGGAGCTCCAGGAGGACAATAAAACACGGGCCGGGGTTCAGAGGCTTCCTCAGGAATGCAGGCTGTCTGCCCAAGATTTTTGGTTAGAACAGTAGTAAAATGGAAAAAAACCAAGACAAAATAAGGAATAAAATGGTAGAATCAAGGTCCCATAATCTTATTTATTTCATAATGGCGATACCATTTTGTCAAGACTTTACGGGGTTTAAATACCATTTAAAATGCTAAGTTTGGAATCTAGCTCATCACCTTATGACTGAGTTTGCTCAGTTTCCTCCAGGCCAAGAGTTCCGGCCCCATTCTGATCCTTCAGGCCTGTCATATCTTCTGTTAAAATGATCTCCATCTGACAGTCCATACACAACCTCTTCACGCCTTCATCATTGCCTCTGGGGTTCTTGTTATCAGGGACCAAGAGACCTCCAGAAACCCTAAGTCAGTTCAACCTTGGTCCCATGAACTGTGCATCTCCTGGGGTCCCTTTGGGGTCACCAGATGCCTGGAGATCATCTGGACTGGCAGCCCAGACTTATAGCCTATCATCTGAGTTTCTTTGAGACTTTAACTTATCAAGCTGATCAGCAAATCCCTTTCCAGATGACCCATCAGTTATTATAGGAGTGACATCATGTTGATTCAGCGCTTCTAGCAATCCAGCTAGTTCATGTGAATTTGTGGCCAGGTGGGCCTGCTGATTTCCTTGATTAATCAGATTCAAACCAATGCCTGATTCAGCTCTTTCTCCGGCTAACCGCAAAAAACACAGGTAGATCACCTGAGGGTCTGCAGAATCCCCACAATTATCCAAGTAAGGTCCTGAGTCTGATTCTCTTGATTGGAGTTTATCACTTATTTTGGGAGAAATTTCATTCATGACAATCCACATCTGCCCCCTTATGAGTCCCTGGCATACCATCTAATCACTGGGATCCCCAAGCGTGAATATGATGTCATGTACCATCAATTTCTCCAAGCCAGGCAAGGCAATAATGTGCCTCTAGGACCTCAACTGCCCCAGTTCAAAACAATCCTCCCAGTTGACCAAAGACTAACCCCCCTTCCCCCACTAATGAAGTTCTCCCCCACAACACAACCTGCCAGCTAGTTTACCCCCTCCACTCTCACATTTTGCTTAATAAATTTTGTCCCCCAAAACATTGTTTTATAATTATACAATAAAAATTGCTGTTGATTAAAGACTTTTTAGTTTGATAATATATATTGTACATTTAATCATAGTAATAAATGGTTTTAATAATGTTACAGGCTTATTTTAGACTATTTTTTATTTATATTATAAGTTTAATATCTGTGTAGCTCTACAATCAAGTGAATTTAAGAAACTACAAGTGCAAAGGACCAGTCAATCATAATTTGCGTTAAATTTATGTTGTCCTTGTTGATTGGCTCAGGCAAAAAGCACCTATGTTATTAATCCCTGTTTAACTTAGTAAACTCTGCTATTGAAAAACACAGAAATTTTTTACCAACAGGCTTAATTTACAAAGTTGAACTGGGCAGAATATCAGAACGTGTCTTGTCTGAGCCAAATGTCAAAGCTAAAGAAAAAATTAATGGGAATTCTTATTGACTGGCCCTGTTTACTTGTATTTTCTCAAATTCACTTGATCTTAGCACTAAATATGATTAAATTTATATTATATAAATTTAAATTAAAAAGTATAATAAAAAATAATGCCCTTCACCACATATACCTGTTATGAAATATATGGATTACATATAACACCTGAAAGTGATATATTTTTTTAATAAATTTGTGTTCCAGCATATAATTAGTATACTAAAAAATGATTTTTTTGGGATAAAGTATGTAATTTAGAATACCTGGAGTGAATTGATATATACAAACAATATATATACTGTAACATATTTAATTACTCCTTCTTGTGGAATTCACACCCCAAGTAGTTCACTGAATGAACCACCAAATGGTTCACCAACTAACCATCAAGTTGGTGGCACTACTATCATTTGGCCATCTATTACAGGATTAAACAATCCAGATCCTAAACAGAACACAACTTGAATAAGCTTTGTAACTTAAGAGGAACACTACTCAGATAAGCCCCATGACTTCCATGATGTACATTGACAGTATGTGGCTTTCTATTATACTATATATTCCTATATTTATATCCAATAAAGTATAATTCTCTTCTTAATTTTCCCATTTATCTTGTTTATTATACTTCCTAGAAGTATATACACAACAGTGGTAGCACAGGTAGGTTATCCACACCTATTAAGCTTTAAGGAAAAATTCCTCCTAAGAAAAGAATCCAACAAATGGCCCTCCCCACAGGCTGGAGAGATTACAAAGAAGGACAAGACATCCCTACAGGTTTCAAAATCTTCAACAATGTCCTTGTCCCCACTGAACAGTAAAATCTACTCCACACTTGTAAACTCCTGAACCTGCCTCCAACTGCTGTAAGCCCACAGCCACCCAAGATACCTAACATCATATTTCAATGTCTGCGCTCAGCAGAAATTGGGATGTTCACAGTATTGCGCCAGGAGAACACCAACCTCTGGATCAACAGCACCCAAATCAAATTTAAACAAGTGGGCTACCCCCAGAGACTATGGGCTAGCAAAGTCACCCTTTGCATCACAGGAACTGCCTCACTTTTTGTAATTTAGTGGCTCAAACAACACCCTGATCAAAATGATAACTGGGAAATATTCAAAGCTGCCTTCCTCAAAATGTTTCCATGAAAGACTCCAATGTGATGATCATGACAGAACTCAGAACCTTCAAAATGACAGGAACAATTGAGGAGTACATTGCAGTGTAAAAAAGCCTATATGTCCAGGCTCCCAACACTATCAAGCTTGACAAACTTGGGCCATGTTTAGACTTCTACAATGGCCTCCCCACACATATTAGACGTCAGTTTGTCATGAGCTTCTGTAATAACCCTGAAGATGTATTCTTGGAAGGAAAATGTACAGCTAAAAAGTCTGATAACCTACATGCAACAAACAAAAGGAAAGTCCTACAACCAAGAAGGATTCTTGCCCTAATAAACAGAACAACCAAGCTAACAATACCCATCCTCACAACAGGAATTGCACTGCACAAGCTAACCATGCAAGCACTGAAGACACCAAAAAGGAGGGAAAAGCTCAGGAGAGTGCTTATCAAGCCGCCCTCTCCACTTTACAAGACTTGTACAGAGAACAGGATGTGGACTCAATCACCGTGATCCAAGTACCCTCCAGCTATCCTCTACTGTTTGCCGCCCAAACTTGAAATAAACTCCTCACTTATCCTTTCTACTTTCTCAGATATCAGGGCACAGCACTATTTGACACTAGAGCAGATCAATCCCTCATTAATAAGAGCTTTGCAGACCTCATGAAGTTGCCTACCACTCAAAGTAGAGTCAAGAGGGTCATCATGGCAGACAATAAGAGCACACCAGTCACCAAGGAAGCAAAACTTTCCCCTACTCAAATCAGAGACATACACTCTACGCTCAGTGGCCCTATCATACCAATCCCCAAATATGATGTTATACTTGGCCTTGAATGGATGAGAAATACCAAGCCCCATATTGACTGGGATAGTGCTACCATCAT
Source organism: Entomophthora muscae (assembly GCA_014839935.2). Lineage (NCBI taxonomy): Eukaryota > Fungi > Entomophthoromycota > Entomophthoromycetes > Entomophthorales > Entomophthoraceae > Entomophthora > Entomophthora muscae. The sequence continues at coordinate 40,569 of QTSX02007329.1, read as the reverse complement.
CATCAACAAGGCAAGGTTGTTATATTGTGGTTAGTATAAACTAGCCATCACTGAAATCAATACCTCTTGTCAATTAGACTCTAGTGCAAAGGATAGAATCACCCTGTAGTTTGAATGAACATTTAGTCTGGTTTACCAACAGGACATAACCTCATAGGGTTAATTAGCCCATCAAAAAATCATACCAATTTATGGGATGAGAGCTAATATAATCTGAGGTGAAGTCTGATCAGAGGATCAGTGGCTTAAGATTAATCACAAATCTCCTATATAACTCTTCCCTTGTATTATTAAATAAAGGATCAATATTACATTAACTAAACTTTTATTATACACACTAGGCAGTTAAATTATTCTAGCTTAGTCTTTAGTAAAACATAGGCTGTAACAGAGTTAAGTGAATACAGCAACTACCATACCATAGCCAAGGTTGTGACGGAGGTGTACCACCATGTCTACCCAACTCACCTCAATACACTTATGAGAGACCATGTGAAGTGAAAATATGGAAACTGACCCCATCAAAATCAATTGGAACACCTGTACATATGAGGTTATCCACTTTAAAAATACAGAAATCAGACGTGAGAAAGACTACATCTGAGATCAGTTAGTCAGTGAATTCCCTTCTTTCTTCCAATAAACCTTACCAGGTTTACCACCCAACCATGGCATACAACAAAAAATCAATCTCAAGGGAAGTGTACCAAAGACACACCCTATCTATTGCCTCACACCCCAGGAATACAATGCTTTGAAAGCCTATCTGGACAGCAACAGTGGCCAAATCAACTGTAGGGATGCAAAAGTGAGAATTCAAAAGTGAGGATCTAAAAGTGGCCAAGTTGAAAATTTTGAAGTTTCAAAATTAAATTAAAACAGCATATCTGGAAACAAAAAATTATTATGGTCATATAAAAAACTTTTTATTCCTTCTCTCAACCAAAAAAAGTCAAGAAAAAGTAGTTACTTCATTATAAAAATCCATTTTGAAAATTTAAAAAGTGTCAACTTGGCCAATTTTAGATTCTCACTTTTGCATCCCTATAGTTGATTTGGCTAATGTTGCCATCTGGACAAAGCCCTTGAAAAAGGACACATCTGACCCTCAAAATTGCTTTTTAGTTCTGCTGTTTTATTTGTAGCAAAGAAAGACGGGGGACTCCGCCTAGTCACCAACTACAGAGTGCTCAACAAGGTCACAATTAATAACAGGTATCCCCTGATCAAAAACCTTTTTTATGCCCTGGAGGTCCCAAATCTTCACAAAAATTTATTTGACAGCAGGCTATCACCAAATTTGTGTAAAACCAGAAGATACATCAAAAACTGCATTCAGAACTAAATATGGTTCCTTCAAGTGTATGGTCCTCAACTTTGGTATGACAAACACTCCAAGAACCTTTGTAAATTTTATGGATGAAGTCTTCAAAGAACACATTGGAAAAAGAGCAATCATCTACCTTGATAATATCATCATATATAGTCTGACTGTAGAACAGCACTGGAAAGACGTCTGCCTAGTCCTCAGCACCCTCAAAGAAAACCAACTTATAGCCAAACCCTCAAAGTGTGAGTTCTTCTTGGCAGAACCTCCATTCCTTGGTCAAATTATCAGTAAGGAAGGAATCAAACCAGACCCAGAAAAGATAAGTGCTATAACCAAAATGCCAGCCCCCAGAAATAAAAGCAAACTCTGTACATTCCTAAACATGGTGGCCTACATTAGAATATTCATCCCTGACTGGGGTGCTCTGACTTCCCCCTGCCAGCCATTACAGGAAAAACAACCAAGTTTTTGTGGACACCACTACAAGACCAACACTTCTGCTAATTAAAAGAATGTATAGTCACTGCCTCTATCCTCTAATACCTGAATTGTGAGGGAGTATATGAGCTGGAAACTGACGCATCTGACTACCCCATAGGAGGAGTACTCTATATCAAGATGGCAGAAAAAGACTTCTTTCCTGTGGAGTACAAGTCAAGGAAACTATCTGACAGCAAACAAAGATACCCCATACACAACAAAGAGCTGGTAGCCACCATACACTGTCTCATGAAGTGGCAATGCTATCTGGAAGGGGCCCAAAGGTTCAAGGTCTTCACTAATCAAAAATCATTAATATTTTTCAAGACACAACAGCACTTGTAAAGAAGAAAAGTCATGTGGATGAGCCTCATACAGACATATCCAATACAAATCAAATACAAGCCAGGCAAGGAAACACTGACTGCAGATGCCCTATCAAGGCTATACAGTAAACATGTTCTATGCGCTGATAGGGACTCTGATTGGCCCATGTTAATAATGGGGAATCTCCAAGAAGGGTTCCCAACTGACACCCCAACGGACATACAAGAGAAAAAACTCAAGAACAAACATCTGTTCAAAAACATATATGGTACTCTGCACCAATTACTTCCAAATTATGACACTGTAACTTACGTCCCGTCAACACAAATGTTTGACACAATTCTCTGATATCACAGAGACCAGGGACACACCCGCAGCAGGAACTTGCACAAATATCTCAAGACAAGCTACTGGTGGCCCAAAATGCTAGATGATATCAAAGGGGTACTGGAACACTGCAAAGTCTGTGAGAAGTACACCCAGTCCAAAGCACCACCCAAGTCAGTAGACCTGTATCCATCACACAACCCTTCAAGGTGTGGTTACTGGATATTGTGGGACCAATGCCTGGAGAAAACAAAGGCAAAAAGTACATCATAACAGCTATTGGCTATGTCACCAGATGGCCCGTGGCACAAGCCACAAAACAACACAAATGTAACAATGTGAGACGTTTTATTGGGAAGGAGATAATAGCCAAGTTTAGAAAACCCAGCCTCCTGATCAAAGATGGGGACACCAAACTTAAGGCCGTTGACACCAACATCTATCTTGCCAAAAACAGAATAAGACACATCACAGCTAGCCTTTACCACCCACAAGAAAATGGAAAAGTAGAAAAACTAAACAGCTCACTATTGGAAGCCCTCATAAGTTATCTGTTAATAATCCAAAACCCTGGGTCAACATGCTACCCACAGCACTCATGGTATGCAGAACACAAGTCAAATGCAATACAGGTAAAATCCCGTATGAAATTGTCTATGAGCAAAAACCTTCCCTTTTTAGTACAACCACAGGGCCACAATTACCTCTTCTAAAAAGGTGCCATATGACAGTAATCCTGGCATGCAGCGTGCTAGAAAAGACCAGGGAGACATGGAACAAAAAAGGATTGAGAGAGAGGCAATCCCACTATAACAAGAAATATTCCAAATCAGGGACAAAATCTGGGTTGTCAACAACAATCAGCATAAGTTAGACCCAGGGTTACGTGGGCCAGGCATCATAATGAAGGTCAAACCCTTCAATACCTACCTCATCAAAGGAATTGGTGCCCAAAATGAACTAAAATGTATGCACCACAACCAACTCTGCCTGTGTAAAGCAAGAACAGCCCAACAAAATTCCAAAATCCCTGTTCCAAACACCAAACTGGATCAATATCAAGCCTGTATCCCTGACACTCTCAAGAAAATTCACAAGGTTCCAAATTCCAGCACCCCAGGGGGAGATGTCACAAAATCTTTGATTGCTCACTCTTGGGGAATTAACACCCCAAGTGGTTCATCAAATGAGTCACCAAATTGCTCACTAACTAACCATTAAGTTGGTGGCACTAGTATCAATTGGCCATCTGTTACAGGATCAAACAATCCAAATTCTAAGCAGAACACAACTTTAATAAGCCTTGTGAATTAAGAGGATCACTACTGAGATAAACCCCATGACTTCCATGATGTACATTGACAGTATGTGGCTTTCTATGATACTATATATATTCTTATATTTATATCCAATAAAGTATCATTCTCTTTTTAATTACCCCCTTTATCTTGTTTATTATACTTCCATTAATTATAAACACAGCATATAAAATATTAGCATAAATTTAATATTATGTACTTAAAGTTGATATAAAATAAAGTAATTAATTAATTTTATATTTATTCAATATTAATAAATTCAAAAGGATTAATGTTTTTGGGATTTGTTTTTTATTGGTATAAAAGGGGCTGGAGGAGCGCAAGAAGAGCATGGCAGAATTGGAAGCATTGATCAATGAGTTGGTTGCAGCAGTGGCCAATATTAAGGAGGTTAATCAAAAGGTGAAGGACAAGTTTAAGGAGGTGGTGCTAAAAGGTAAAAAATTAAACAAAGTTACAGTGAAGGCATTTTAAAATTTGATAGCTATTACAATGGAAAAACTTGCAACTAGACAGCTTAATGTTTAGAAAGATGTTATTACAGAACTGCAGTTTAAGCTACAGGGCTTTGTGGCAGCAGAAGTGTGGGCTAAGGATCAAGAGGTTTTTGAGAATTTAAAAATAAAAAAAGCAGCACAAGATAACCACATCCTAAAACTGAGAAGACACGTAAAGCTGCCCCTGTCAAAGGGGCAACAAGAGAGGATATATAAGAAGGTAAGAAAATAAATTTAAACAAATACTAACATTTTAGCATTAATATTAGTATTAAAGTGTAATACAACAATTCCAAAAACCACATGTAAATGAGACCTTCTAAAGCAACTATGTTCCCCATATTTGATGTCAGCTGGTTCTGACACCAATTTTCAAATCTGAAATGTAGAAAAATTGAAGAAGACTTACCCTATTAATAAAAATAAACTTGCCAAAATCCAGCTAACACCAGAAGACACCAAATGTCAGATTGCAGCTCTGATGTGGCCCCAAAGATCTAACTTGACCACTATGTTTGGCTCCTCAACTTCTGAAAGCCCTTCATCCTCCTTGTCTGAGACTTCATCAATATCATACCTATCACAATATACCAGAAATGAAGAGCAGATAAGAAGAATTTAGGTTTTGCTTCCTGCCCTAGCACACATATTTCACATCCATAAAGTTTTAAAATAAAAAGTACCCAACCTAACCAACAGTTTTTCTGCTGTCCTGACCTGTGTTGTGGGCGTCCTTGGAGGCTTTTGGGCCTCCTGGTGCTCTGACATGACTGGCAGCCTGCTGACCGTGAAAAAAACCTTTACAACAATATCCCTAAAAAATAAAATAAATACCCTATTTAGTAAATTTTGTGAGTTCTTGACCCTGTTTTCAGGGCAGATAATTTACTTAATTAATTTCCTAGGTCTTTTTATAATGAAAGGGATTAAAGTAGAGGCTTGCTACACACTTAACATTGCAACTAAACTGGAAAAAATGCAACAATATATATGTGTAAAAAGGATTGTACCTGGCTAAAGCTCAATTGAACATGTTATTCAAGACACAGTTATTCTGCAGCCACTTATGTAATGTCAGCTTTATAAGAAAAGATCTTTGTGTCCAATCAAATAACAGTGTTTCTGTATTCAAATTGCTACAAGTTATAAAATCAGGGAGTCATGTTGACCTACACCCTAGCCATAGTAATAACCACTTCAATTCAAAAGCAAGTCCTAGAATTTCACCAATCAGACCCCAATAAATCTCATTCTATCTTATTCAAATATCATAATTAAGGTATATAAAAGTGAGTATTTTTGTCTAATTTATTTTTTTCTGTCTGGATGTAATGTTGTCTCAAGTGGGCTCAAGCTTTTAGGGAAATGACTGAATTGATGTTTCTCTAAATTTGATTTTAAAAGTTGATAATCAAATCAAAAGCTTGATTTAGCTCATCCTTAAATGAATCCCTTTGTCAAAACTTTTGTTTCTGCTATTGGATCTGGTAGTCCAATTATTGTTTGCTTTATTAAGGATATGTGTAATCTTGATCATTCTGTGGAATGGAATGCATATATGACAACAAGTGTTATCTGCAGCGTCTGTTTGGTCCTTGGCAGGGAAATAACAAGCAATGTTCAAGGGGGGCAATATAAAATTGGCTCTCTTGCTGGCAAATTACCAAGGTCTTCAAGTACTTACAAGTTTTTTACTCAGATTTATCTTCTAATGCAAAATCTTTCTACAGTAGGGATATCTTATTTTTGTCTGCCTTCCATTAGTTCAATGGGAGGCTTTTATAGAGCTCACGCCCTCTTGCCTTAATATTTAATCTGATGCTTCTAACTCTTGCTCAGCCAGTCATTCCATTCCCAACTTCTGGCATAAACCCCCAGAGTCAGGCATTCATGCAATGACATGGGATTTAATATCATAGTACCCTGCGCTGGGTAATATTTACTTCATAGCTATGTATAATTCATTGGTATGCTGGCAGTGGCAGCGCCAATTAATTGCTCTATTTATAGCTCAATAATAATGAGGTTGTCTGGCAACCTTTCACAGCAGGAATTTGCAGTGACACTGGCAGGCTTTCAGTGTGAATTGATCCCAATCCTCATTATTCTTGGGGAATCTCATCATCTTCTTGGTGCCTTGTTATTGAACCTATTTTACTGCCAACCCAGTGTTTGCTAAGGTATTCTGGAATAACTCTGGCCAATCAGGATTTGATTTTAATTGATGGCCTAGGATGCTCCTGGTTGGCCTTTCATCTATTGGCATGAGCCTATTTTTTCAAAGGCTTCTGAGATTAATTAGGCTTGCCTGCAATATATCAGAAGCTTTCATTATTGATGACTTGGTAGGCCATCACTATTCTCTAAGGTAGGGCAAAGTCAATATAAATTCCTGACACCCTTAAATGCATCTTTGAAAGTACTCTGGTTTAATTCAGTAGTATGTGATCTAAATTATGTTGAACTGACAATATAAGCCACTTGAACTACTATAAATATTTATTTAATTTATTATTTTTTAAATTGTGATTCAACTATTGAATAGAGGCTTATTTGTGTAGCTTATCCAAATTTAGACTGTTTGATTAAAATCAGAAGAGGCACAATCAATTGCTATCAGTACTTTTATATGATTGGATGTTAAAACTATGCTGAGGATTGAATTGTTTAACAAAGAGAGCTTGGTTATATAAATCTAAAAACAACATATCTCTGTGAATACAAAGCCAATCTTAATGTCCAATATCTTATTTTAAAGCTACAGATCAGTTCTGTATTTTAAATAATATTATAAAATCAAATACAAAAAGATAAACTATTTTTTATCTACTAAACTTAATAGTAAACTCCACTTATTTTGATTTATTTTTTGTTTATAATTGGATATGCAATTTTAATTTTAAATAAATATAGTTGAAATTACTTTAAAGAAGCTTTTTAAATAGAAATTCAATGAAACATAATAATTAATTGCAGCCTAAAATAGTACAATGAAATATATTTAATTGATTTTTAAATTCAACTTTATATCTCTCCTTGGATGGGGCAACTGCCTAGTACTTCTATATTTTTCATTAAAAACTACTATAATTCAAGAGAATCATTTCAACCCTAATAAATACATATTGAAATATTAAAATTTTCACTCAATCATTCTTCTTTGCTTTGTTATTTTTTAATATACTTGAAAGTTTATTATGCATAATTATAAAAAATATGTTGATAAATTTACTATTAAAAACAATGTTTAAAATAAAGTAATACAAAAAATAAAAAAAGCCACATATTTATTTGCTTGGCTGTTTAGCAAGGCATACAGGAGTAAAAGACCAAAATGAGCATAGAATTTAGCCACAGTCTCAGCTGGAAGGCTATGTACCCCAATCTGCAGCAAATCAAATAAGATATTAGGCCCAGATGGTGTCCACTGCTTGAGAGCTTGCTTAAGCCACCAAAAATTCTAACTTAAGTGGGTTCAGGAATAGGGAGTAGGCAGGAAAAATAATAGGCACATAGGCATGGTAGCCATTTACTGCTGCCAATTTCCATGTCTCTTTTAATCATTAGGGAAACCTCAAGAATATCTTGCACCTTGTGGATCCCAACAATGTCCAACACAATAATATTGGTGACATCTGAACTAGTGACTTGGAGGTGCTCTCAAACCAATCAAAGAAATTCCCAAAACTTCCCACTATTGTGGGAGCCCTTGATTGTTGTAAATTGCGCCATTAATGCTATTTTGATATGGCCTTCAAATAGTGATATGTGCAAAGATTTTTTTGGTTTTGGTTTTGACTTTGGAAATTCCTTGCCTTCCGTAAATGGGTCTTATCCAATCTCCACCTGTTCTGGAATATCATACCTTCCTTTGTCTAATCCTGGTATGATCTTATCCCAATGTGACCCCCTCTGCCACTCTGTCTACCTAATGAGTGATCATTAGCCCTTTTCTACTATTTAAGTAGAATTTTTCTCCTAATAAAGACAAGTTTATCCACATTTTTGTTGGCTTTAATATTCTTCAAGCTCTTTCCTTTCCTTTTTGACAAAAGGAATTTCTCATCTTGTATTCCAGGAAATTAAGGTATGTGCCCTTAATTTTGCTCTGAAGGCTAACTCAAGGCTATCTTCAAACCTCAAATCTTTTGTGTTATAAAGATTTCCTGCCGTGTCCTCCTGGATGTTGTCCCCAGGAGCCAAACACAAAAAAATGGTGCTCACTACAGGGGCAGCAAGCCCATTGATTATCCTGTTCCCATGCGCATTCTCTGGTCCTTCCTCCTTTGTTTCTGAAGTATCTGAGCAACCTAAGGTTTCTAGTCCTCTTCTAGAAGAAGATATCACTGATACCCCTCAACTCCTATGGTAATGTCATTATCTCCCAGGCCTGCTTGGGCCCCCTTTCAGCTTTCTCCCTCAACTATGAGCAAGCTTGTGCTGTGGCATGCTCCCTCCTCTACACAGGCACTGTGGCAATTCACACTATCCATGGTCTCTGTCCTGGGCATGCTTCTGAAGATCTGTATTCCTTCCTCTTGGATTTTAGTCTTCCCCCCGCGCTGATGGAGTCTATGGAGACTAAAGCGTGTTAGTTAACCAGTTTATTCAAACCACCTTGGTTCATCATCAATTATTTCTAGGATTGAAGAACCAGCTTTTGACTGCTATAGCCACTGCTGTCTCAAATAACCATGCCCAAAATATGGTCTATCAATAATGGTCCCATAGCCTCTTTGCTTGTATTTCAGATAACCAGCACAATTTTCTGGCTTCTCAGAAACACTTAACCACATTGATGAACTTCCTTTGCTCCTTGATCCCTGGATATATCAAGGACCAACTGTGCAAACTTGATTATCACCAAGCCATGTGGTGTGGACAGATAGAAGCAACCCTTCTAAAGTACAGCCAAGATTTTCAGACTTTGATTACTGAGCTCAACCAATTTCAAGAGCATGTTGATTCCCAACTTGAGTTGGTTGGAACTCATGTTGATACTTGGGGCCAACATCTGCACCATCAATATGGTTTGGATAAGGCTGTGTTAGGAGCCACTCTGTATTAAGTATAAAACTATGTTGATGATAGAGTAGCTTCTATTAAAGTGACTCCTCCCGCCCCTTCTGTGGAGGTCCTGTACGCCTTTGAAGCATAGGTATGGGAAGCCATAGATGAACTCAAAGCCACTACCCAACGTCAAACTTCTGTTCCAAACCCTCCTCCAGTAGAGCCTATGACTAACCCTTGCATTGCCTTGCTAACCAACCAAGTAGCTATCTTGCAAGGAGAGATTCAATATTTAAGACAACGCCTCTCTGACCCTGATGATTTGTCCTCTGACTCTGATGGCAAATGGGAGGCTGAGGTCACTGTTACTCCTAACCCTAGCAATCATGGGTGCTTCCCTGGCTTGGAAGACCAACCCTGTGTCAACTGTGCCCTTGCCTTGGATCAGCTAGCGGAAGTAACAAATGACTTTGCAGATAGGTAAGACACACTGGAAAGGGAGGTACATAACCTCTCTTGCTTGATAAAGACAATTAATGGATAGATTAATCCTTTGGCTTCTCAAGCAACTTCCCTGGCCACTTGTATCAATTGGATTTTTGGGACAATAGCAGTACAACAGATCAAGATTGATGAATTTGGGGCTGCTGCCGCTACTGCTAGAGATATCAGTGGACAGAACAGCTCTACACTGGATACCATGGAAGAGAGCCCTTGACTTCTCTGGGCTAGACAGCCTGCTGCCAAATATGAGTTTGATGGCAACCCCCACATTAACATTCTCAATCCAGGTGATAACAGTCAATCCACTTCATTATCCATTGATCTCAACTATAAGCCTTCTTTCAAGAATATATTTGATCCCAAGACCTCTATCATTGCTGCATTCCTGAACATTTACAAGACTGCAATATGTAGGGCTACTGACAAGCTTAAAAAGGAGAATATTCTTACCTGCCTGCATCCTACGTGCAAGAAGTTGTAGTCCCCAAGCTCCCTTCCATTGTCACTTGGGAGGACATGAAAAGCCTCCTAATTGAGGGATTTGGAGAGATCTCAGCTTAGAGGCCAAGAAAGATGAATTTATGCACATTGCCTTTACGCCCAAGAAAACCATGGCTGAATTTGATGACCACTTCTATATTGAAGGGCAACAGTTAATCACCAAGTGTCAGTTAACTCCCTGTGAAGCTTACACATCATGTTTGAACGCTTTGAAGGTGAATCAGCTCCTATGAGTGCACTTTAAGGCGCAAAAAGCTTTTCTTACATCCATGAAGAGTATTAAGACCCTATTGCAAGACATGCATTTGACCCATGGGGGTACCATGGTTTGCAAGAGTAAGGCCAAAAATTCTGGAACCACCTCTTGTACTCTGCACATTATGACTCTGGGCTCAAGTGGGCAGCCTAAGAGACAAGGATGCCACAATTGTGGTCAAATAGGGCACCACTCACGTACCTTTACCAACCCTCAGGTAGATAATTGCAACCCAAAAGAGCAGGCAGGAAATAAGAGGTCAGCTTAGAGGCAGAGACGCTCTCTGCTGACCCATCTCCCCTATCTCCTCCTGATCCTCCCTCTGACAAGGAATCTCCCCCTTTGGCGGGCCCAACTATTCTTCACCTGTTCCACAATCTTTATATTGATTCTGAACCTGAAGATTCCAACTGCAATGAATCATATAATATCAACTACTCCATTTTAGCAGTCCCATAAACTGTGTCTGTCCCTCACAAGCATTGTTCAGGGAGAGCCACAACTACAACTTGCCCACCTGCAAGTGAAGTCAAGGTCATAGTGGCTCACCCTTATCTAACCCAAGCCCATCAACCCCCTTCTTGTTAGACTCCTCTGAAAAAGCTGCTGAGCTAGCAGAGGCTCTCTTTCAGAATATGGTTGTATCCTCCCTTTGCAGACTGTGTATAAGGAAATTCCTGCCTTACAATACATGTTAGCCAAAAGGGAGAAGTAGTTGGAAGCTGCAAAGTACGTTCTGGCTGTCTTGCCCCCCTTTGGGAAAGATACTACCTGTGTGGAAGTGTTAATCCAAAAGGTTAAAATCAAGGCTATCTTGGACACAGGCTCTCCAGTCAATGAAGTATTGTCCAAGCTAATGAAGAAGCTTAAGATGGCTCCTGACCTCAACTACACTCATTCTTATTGGTTTGCTGGCATGGCTAAAACCCAAGCCATTGGTGCCTACTCCACTCTGCCAATGAGGTTTGGGAAGCTCCTTATTATGTCCCCCGCTGTTGTCCTAGAAAACAATAGCTACAATCTCCTGGTGGGTACACAATTCCTCCAAGAATATAATGGAATTGTGAACCTTTGAGATGGGTATCTATTGCTCTTAGGATATGAGGTCCCCTTAATTTTTGAAGAACTACTGCACCTACCAGGCAAACACCTTAAGACTTGTGTGCTTGAGTACCCCATGGGTATCTTCTAGCTCAAGTACAGAACTCATTCCTCCAGTATGTGTTCTCCTCCTCCTTTCTGTCCTGAAGAGGAAGGTGTGCCTCTTCTTGCCCCCGCATCTTTCACCATCCCTCCAGGCTCCCAAGTGATTATAGACTCCCAGATATCTTATGAACTACCTGAGAAATCATTCCTGGAATTATAATCTCCTGAATCTCTCAGCTGCAAGGAGCCTCAATTATGCACAGGGATCTTAGATTGGACTCATAAGGAGTCTGTAAGCTGTTGCTAGCTAACCTGACTGCTTTTTCTATGCAGGTATCTCAGGGCCAAGTTGTAGGGCATGGTTGCATATTAGGAGCAGAACAGGTGGTGTCCCTCTACCCTTTTGGAGCCTTCAGCAACTTTAATCTACCTGAAGAAAACCTTCAGGTTCTCTCCCTGTTTATCACTGCCAACTTCCCAAAATTGTCGCCCATCCAAAAAAAGATGTGCTGGGACTGCTTGATCAATTCAGCAATATCTTTTCCTCCAGACCTACAGACTATGGCCTAGCCAAAGGGGTCATACATCAGATAGACACTGGTGATGCACCGCCCTTTTGTGCCAAGCCTTATTGCCACAGTAGGGTAGAGGATGCCCAGGTTTCCAAAGAGCTTAAACAACCAATAGATGCTGGTCTCTTGGCTCCCTTCAGAGCCCTTGGGCCTCCACCTTGTTGATCCTCAAGAAGAAGGATGGAGGCCACCACATTGTGATGGATTACCGCCATCTAAACTCGCTCACAAAGAAGGATTCTTATCTGTTGCCTAGGATTGAAAATGCTCTCAGACAATTAGGAGGCTCAAAATTCTTCTCAGCTATGGATTTAGCTTCTGAATACTGACATGTAACTTGTCTCCAGAAGACTGAGAAAAGGCTGCCCTTATCACTTCAGAAGGCCTCTATGAACCCACTTGCATGCCCCAAGGGCTCTGCAATTCCCTGGCTAGTTTCAAAGGACTATGGACTCTATTTTACAGGATCTGAAGCTCTCCTGTGTTCTTGTATATCTAGAAAATCTCACTTTGCACAGCTCCACTTTAACTGACCATTTGGACCACCTCAAAGCTGTTTTCAACAATATTCAAGAAGCTGGTTTAAAGCTGAAACCCTACAAGTGCTCCTTCTTTAAAGGGCAACTCAAATCCTTTTCCATGAGGTCACCCAAACTGGAATACACACCATGAATAATAAGGTGAAAGCAATTGACAAGATGCTGCCTCCAACAAGCCTAAAGGAGTTCCAAGTATTTCTAGGCATGATGGGGTACTATCAATAGTTCATCCCTGATTTTGCTGAATTAAGCAAACCCCTTGTTCAACTCCTTTGCAACATACCCTTTGAGTGGACTGACAGCCAACAGCAATCCTTTGAAGCGCTGAAAGCCAAGTGAAAAGAGGCCCCTATCCTAGTCTACCTGATTATGATAAGGAGTTCATCTTGTATACTGATGCTAGTGGAGTAGCTTTGGGTGCCATCTTGGGCCAGCTTGACAATGAAGGCGTAGATTGACCTATGTCTTATTCTTCACAAGTCCTCAACAAACACAAGAATAACTATATTATCACTGAAAAAGAAGGCCTATTAGTTTTACATGCAGTAAAACAGTTCCAGAACTCCATTTAAAGAACTCACTTTGCAGTAGTCACTGACTATTCTTCCCTTAAGTGGCTGCAGCAATTAAAAGATCCTGAAGGCTGGTTAGCAAGTTGGGTTCTGCGCTTGCAAGGATACAATTTCACCGTGGTACACCGTCCTGGTGCGCAACATCAGAATGCTGATGGGTTGTCAATGATGCCTATACTAGCTATCCATACTGCAGATGCCAATTACCTATACAAGTTGATAGGGTACCCTGACTACTGGACCAATAAGCCAGAAGATATTTGCTTGGCGCTGCAGGCCCTATCAAAGGATAATGTGATTTGAGATAGACAACTCTTCAAGAAAGTCAACAACGCCTATCTGCCCTATGTCTGCCCCAGTATGAGAATAGCCATCATCCCCCAAGCTCACATTGATACTGGACATGAAGACATATCAAAAACTCATGACTGGTTGTGCAAGTACTTCTATTGGTAAAATATGTGCCTCCTAATCCCTGATGTCATTGCCTCCTGTCATTCTTGTCAACTCCAACAACCTTAACCTTCCCAGCATCAGTTCAAATTCATCCCCCCTAAGCATGCCTTCCACACTGTGAGTATTGATGCTGTTGGGCCTCTCCCTTGTTCTAGGTCTGGGTGTTGATTCATTTTGGTAGCTGTAGACAATTTTAGTAAATGGGTTGAAGCCAGAGCTGTGACATAAATGGCAGGATAGTAAGAAGCTGTCTCTAGGTGGTGGGGAATGACCACCCAAATCCACATAGAGTTAATGATTAATCACCAACATAGCTTCAAATAATGTTTTGTAAAATTTCCAAATGAGATACTATGATTAAGTAAAATAATTAATCCTAACCAAAGTAGCCCAAGATAAATAGCCTGTAAAAGCATAAGAGAGTCTTCAGAATAAAATTCAGGACATTGAGATACAACATAATTTTCAGATTCAAGGACAGGGGGAACCACTCCAAGATTGGCAGGCATTGAATTAACATTGGGTGGTACTAACAACAAAGTTCCAACTGCAGGGGCCCATCTTCCAGTAATGATCTGGCTTAGAATAAGATTGTAGGGTATGTATTGCAACAATCCAACAACAGGATGCATTTTAAAAATAAATTAGACCAAGGGATATTTGATTTTTATTGAGTAAATTTTGGGAGGACTCAACTCTTAGAGTTGAAACAGTGAAAATTATTCAATATATACCAAAAATTGACTAAGAAATACCACCTGGATCCTGGGCTTCTATTCCTTCCACATTGTCAAGTGAGTATCTAGTCTAGGTTGCAAAGAACCCTTGTGTGACCAATTTCTGATAACCATGCTGATTAACAAGCTTGTATCTGGTAACCCTCAAATCAAGTCAATTTATCAACGTCAGCTTGCAAGGGCTCTTGGTTTTGGCTAGCAGACTGGAGCAGCCATAACCCATTTTTGATCAACCCTTTGATTTAAATCTGTTAATTGGGTCAATTTTGTTAATGATTTGTTGGCTTTTTGAGCCTTCCTACTTGGCTGAATAATTCCCATCATGATGGAACCTACTGTGACAAGATTGACCAAAGATATAACTGCCAAGACCACTGCTAATTTCTTGTTTCAAGATATCTTCTACTTTCATGGTTGCCCTCAAGTCCTTCTTTCTGACAATATGACCAACTTTTATGCCTGCCTCATAACGTTCATTATAGAAGCTATGGGCACGCACCAGTCCTTCTCTGCACCGTATAATCCGTCAACCAACGGGACTGTTAAACAAGAAAATTCCTCTATTGTGTCCATCATGAAGAAACTTAACCTCTCTGATGCCACCAACTGGGATATGTTCCTCCCTGCTGCTCTATTTGTGTATAGACTTGTTAGACACCAAGACACTGGCTAGTCTTCCTTTGCCATGCTGTACAGGCATGAAGCCACAACTCTCTCAATCTTAGGACTCCCTTTGATCAAAGTTGATGTGTCTGCCAATCCTGAAGCTCATTTCAAAGACTTGACTAACTGTATCATTGACATTCAGGCAATGGCATATTCAACTGCCTATAAAGTCAAGGCTTTAGAGCTCTCACCTTCCAATGCTTTCAGAGCCCCCCTCCCTGAGTATCAAGTAGGTGACATAGTCTTCTACTATCAGAACTGTACTGGAGGCCAAGCCCACAAGCTTGACTCCTTCTGGGTTAGACCTTGTGAAGTCACCTTCAAGAAGGGTGTCAAGTATACCATGAAGCTTCTGTCATCTGGATGACCATTTGCCCAAATTTATTTCAAATTTCTCCGCAAATATCAACTCCATATGACCAATCTTAAGGGGGGAGATGTCTTAAATTGCACCATCAATGCTATTTTGATGTGGCCTTTGAATAGTGATATGTGCAAATATTTGGTGAGTTTTGCTTTCAACTTTGGAAATTATTTGCCTTCCATAAATGGGTCTGTCCAGTCTCCACCCATTCTGGAATATCATACCTTCCTTTTTCTGATCCTGGTATGACCTCACCCCAACTTAACCCCCTCAACCACTCTGTCTACCTAATGAGTGATCATTAGCCCCTGTCTAATATTTAAGTAGAATCATTTCTTCTAATAACAAGTTTATCCACATTTGTGTTGGCTTTAATAATCTTTAAGCCTTTTCCTTCCCTTTTTGCCAAAAGGAATTCCTCATCTTGTATTCCAGGAAATTAAGGTATTTGCCCTTAATTTTGCCCTGAAGGCTAACCCAAGGCTAGCTTTGAACCTGAAATCTTTTGTTATAAAGATTTCCTGCCATGTCCTCCTGGATATTGTCCCCAGGAGCCAAACACAACATTAATCATCTGGTATAGCTCTATTACAAGGGGATCAATAAGGGCTACCATTGAGATAACAATAGACCAGACAGTCACATATTGAGCTACACCATTTTTTGGCTTTGGGGACATAGCTGTAGGTATTGCACATGAACAATGCAAAGGAGGACATGTCAATATAGTAGAACTTTACTGTGCCTTTTTTCTTCATTGCAATATATGTTTCAGCATATTTCTGACAGTATTTGATGTTTTCTGGACTGTTCTAATTATGAGTATAACCCCCAAGTTTTTTTTCAAGAGAATCTACAACTCTTGACAGAGCAGTAGTAAATGGAAACCAAATACTCAATTCCAAAAGTGGACTCAACTATTGTCTGAATATTTTCCTGTTCAAGATGGCAGTTTCTATTGATGCACTGTTGAATGGCCCACAGGTGTTCCTTAACCAATAGAATTGGTTTGCTCTTAGAATTTTCTGAAAGAAGAACAGCACCTGTTTTCAGGTAGGTAGTGTGGAGCCTGTGTGTTTATTTTTCCAAAATACCAACAATTGCTGCAGCCTTATTGTAGTCTGGCGTTCCTCCATGAGTATGTTAAAGATCTCCTGGGTGATTTCAGGGATGAAGTGCTGCTTGGATCTTTGTTGTTGGGAAGCAACTCAATGGGCTCAGTCACAACAAAGGGCATAGGCACTTGGTTGCATAATGCAACAAACTTTTTCAACACCTTCTGTCATTTTCTGTTTGATAGTATTGTGGCTTCTTGTTATAATATTGCCCTTTGCTATTGCTGATGTATGGCTTGTAGCTAGTGTCAAGGACAGACTTTACTTTCTCCATAATGATAGCAAGAACACTATCATAGCAGTATACAGAGTTGTATACAAAAGACATCCTCTTGGGGGTGACATCATTTATTGTTTTGGTGGTGGTGACCTTGGTGTATTTTCTGGTCAGCTTGGGGACCCTAGGGTTTATGATCCATGCCCTTGCACCTTGATCTACTTGAACTGGCTGTGTGAGTGCAACACCGTCAAAATTCTCTCCTCTCCTGTATCCTTCCTAAGATGGCACTTGTGTTGCACTAACTCAATTTTTAAACCTGCAGGGGCAACCACAACCATGGCGCATAGCAGCTGCATTGTTACTATGTTGTTGTGAAGCTTTAATTTTGGTATAAAAATAAAATTAAATTAAATTAAAATTAGTTTATCTTGTTGTAACTGTGCTGTTTTAGCAGAGTTACAAGGGGAAAGTATTTAGAAGCTAGATAATAATCTTTATTGTGAGACAGTGATTATATAGCTATTGTGAATCAATGGATAGCAGGAACATAATTGGTGGTCACACAGATGGATGGAAGAGGGGGTGGCTTGATCCTGGTAATGAGTCAAGCGCCAAAACGGGGTATCCACCATAAAGGATCATCATCTGTTTATGTTGTTGGATTTGGTAATTTGAGTTGACTTCCTAGTCTGGCTTCAAGTGGCCAAGTAATTGAATTGCGGGTCACAAACCCGCTTGCTCAGAACCTTGCTGGCGGGTCAAGCCTGCTGTTTCAACAATCTGTATAATTTATTTATTATAATCTTTATCTCTCCATATATACTAGCATGAAAGCTTGAAGCCACTACTATTTATTTTAAATAGTATTTTTAAATTTATATATTTTTTATTTTTAGTTAGAAATGTGCACTGTTAATTTATGATTTGATAAATTTGATCTTTTTATTAATTTAATCCCAAAATAGACACTAGGAACATTTTTTTCCATTTTCTGTTCTAGATTGTATGTCTTAATTAGGACAAGCTGGTAACAGTATTATAGATTCACTCATTTATCTTGATATTTGATATTTTTTGTCTGTTTCAGTTACTATTGGGGTTTTTTGTTGGATCAAGTTTGTAAATTTTGTGACTGAGTTACATGTGTTCATAAAAAACATAGTAGATGTGTTCTATGACTGAAAGGGTAAGTTCCTTAGGTTGAAGTTCCTAAGGTTGAAAGTGCAAAAATCAAACACTATTTTAGGGTGCAAAAATTGAAAATATCAAAGATCAAAGTGCAAAAATTTATTTTACAGAGGTTAACTTTGAAGCAGAATAAAAAACAGTTTTTAATATAAAAGTATATATTTTAAAATCTATTCTAGACTAAAGAGACACCAAGAAAGTTATTTCAGCAATAAAAAATATATGCTAGATAATAAAAAGATTCATAAGTTAGCTGTTTTTAAAAGAAAGTTTATTTTAGTTTCAAAAGCAAAATTAGACTAAAATTTATTTGTAACTGTATTCAATTGAATATAAAATATGAAACTACACAAAAAACTGCTTTATAAACTATAAGTTTAATAAATAAAGGTTAATTTAATTTCCAGCTTATGTAAAGCTATAATAATACTTCAGTATAAACAAAATAAATGGGTTTTCTGCAAGATACAAGCATATGATTTTAGGTGTTTTGGTTTATTAGTGGTCTTATTTTAATGATAAAAGTTATAGAAGTCTATCATTAAAATAATATAAAGTACATTACTTTCTTAATAAAGCTATACTAGAAAATTTTATACTAATAAAAGGTATAGTCTTATATCTTATTTATAAGTCACAATATTAAAAGATATCAATAATCTGCCACGTACATATCATAAAATGAAGAATTAAATATTTTTATTTTAAAAACACTGTACTTCCACTAAAAATGATATATATAGTTCAAAGTTGTATACAGTAGTTTTAAAAGCTATGGTGACAACCAAAAATACCTCAGATTTAAACAAAATGATTTCAGATTTAAACAAAATCCAAGTCGCGCAAGATTCAGGATTCAATTAATTTATAAAATTTCAGTTAATAAATGGACTGTCAAACAAAAAAATTTCACTAGCCCATTATACAAAATTATATCAAACATCAAGCAAAATAGTTCAAACCACAAACAAAATGAACTGACACAACAAGTGAAATGGATGGATGCTGTTCTGGAGTATATTATAATCCAATAAGGATTCATATGAGGCACTAACAGAAGGACTAAAGTGAAACAAAACTTGAGCAATATAGAAGCAAGTTTAAACAAGCACAAAACAAAATGAACTCACACAAGATGTGTAGTATGAGCAGCCTAAAATAGAAAAATAACAGGTTAACAGCCAATCAACAGCTATCCAATTAAGGAACAGAGGCATTTTATCCATTTTTATGGCGCCAGATTTGTATGAAAAGGTTTTGAGAACCTTCCAAATATGGACTCAAGATTACAATAAAAATAAATCATTAAATTTTAAATTTTCTACTTTTAGTGATTTTATCCTAGGTTTTTTTACAATATTTTTTACAAGCAATATCTTTGACAACGCCAGCAGCCAAGCCAGCTTCAATGGAGGCAAGGCTCAGAATGTGGAGGCACCTGTTTACACCCAAGCCTTTGAGGCGGGTAACAAGGAAACTGACCTGTATCTGACCACCAACCCCTATGGCTTTGACTTATTTGAGAGTCACTTAGTGTCTAGCTCTGCCCCTGCTCCCGTACCCACCCCCACACAAGCTGCCCACCAACCAACCAATCAGAATGGCAACCTTGATTTGGAACAACTTCCTGCCACCAGCCAACCTGCCCCCCTACAGTCAATCAGGATTTAGCTCCCCCAGCCCAGCGCCCCAAGCAACAAATCATCACTGCCCAAATTCTTCAGGAAATTGTGGCACTGAATCTACAGGGTCTGTCCTGGGAACAGATTTCCACCCAGTTGCAATGTATCCAAGCTACTGTCATGCGGGAATTCAACAACCTGATGAACAGGGGGAATCTGATTGGGATGGCAAGAAGCCCAAGAAGGCCCCCAAGTCACAAATATCTGAGGCATACCCAATCATGCTTGACCTCCTTCAGCAGGATCCCAAGCTTCCCTTGACCCAGGTCCAGAAGCAGCTTGCGCACCATAACATATGGGTCTCCAAGTGCATGGTGCAGCTCTGGATGTATGGGAAGGTGGCTTCCATACAGGTTCTTACTAATTTTGCCGGCAACCAATGGGATAGCGCTGAGAATTCCTTGTATGACACTGCCATCTAATCAACCCTAGTCCAATGCCTGATTAGTCTGTCAGATGATGTCATGTTCATCTTTTATTACAAGCTATCAATAGCTTTTGATGATTTTGGTAAGCAAGGAAAAGCTGCCGCCAAGAATAGAAGGAAGAAGGTCAAGAAGGGGACGTTCATTGGTGCTATTTTGACTGTTTCAGCCAAGGGTTTTGTCTACTATTGGAAAACCCAGATTTCATTGATGACTACTCATCCAGCCACATCCTTGATGGATTACTTGACTCCTGGGATGGCTTGAATTCCAAGTACCAGGTTTTCTTGAGCCACCAGATGGAGGTTAGCTCCACCTGCCCTTGAGGCCATCCAGGGACATGGGCACCAGGCCTCAGTCTACCCTGCCAGCCATGCAGACGTCCATCTGGCTGATGTTGTCTTCTTTAACATGGGATCCACATTACAGGAGCGCCGCCCTCAGGCTTTCAACAATTTCTATCTTGGGGTCCTTGACCACAATTTTATCTTTGGCCGCCAGATGGTAGCTGACTTGTTTGCGCAAATGGTTTTCCATGTGAACATGGGCCACCAATCATGTAAGGATAAGCGCCTTCCACCTTGGACCACTGTCACTTACCAGCCCATCCAGTGAATGACCAATGAGAAATATAACAAGCATTATATAGCAGCTATCACGCAAAATCCTCCTGCCTCCACCCCCGCCACCAACACCCCTAACCTGCAAGCCCAAGCCACCCATTCCCAGACCCCCCAGGCCAGCACCACCTCTATGTCTTCCTTCCTGTGTTATTCTGCCTCTTAGGCATCACTCTCCTCTGCCCCAATAAACCCTTGTCACCAAACATTTTCTATTTATATTATCTTTTTTTGAATTTCAATTATTCATGTTCTCTTTGTTTATAGTTGGTTTTATTCTTTATGTTCAGTTTATTTCTTTAAAATCATATATTTACTATGCCATGTATCTAGATCCAGAATACAGTTATTTTTAGCACTTAAGCTTAGCCCCTTGTGAAAATATTAACAACAATTTGGTGATCAGCTAAATTTGAATTAGAAAATTATAGTATTAACTGTTTTTAGATAAAGTTGTTACTGATCCAAATTCCAAACCTTAATGATAAACTTAAAGTCAATCAGGAGCCAAGGGATAAAGTTATTGTTGTGATATAAAGGGTCATTCAATAATTCTTTGATGCATGTGCGCTAATTAATATGATTGGCTGGATGTTTTGCCATTGTACGCCATTGTCGCTGTGGAAAGTTGTTGATGGACTAGTGCCCAATCAGCTGCTGGGTTAGCACTAGTCCATCAACAACTTGCCACAGCAACAATGACATACAATGTCAAAACATCCAGCCAATCATATTAATTAGCGCACATGCATCAAAGAATTATTGAATGACCCTTTATGTCACAACAATCACTTTATCACTCAGCTCCTGATTGGCTTAAAGCTATCATTAAGGTTTTGAATTTGGATCAGTAACAACTTTATCTAAAAACAGTTAACACTATAATTTTCTAATTCAAATTTAGCTGATCACCAAATTGTTGTTAATATTTTCAAATAGGGCTATGTCAAGGGCCAAAAATAATATGGTAATCAAGGAAACAATGCCAACAAAAAGCAAACAACACATATTGAGATGAGCATAAAACATATAAAAAATGGGTAAAAAGATGGGAAAATGTAGTAGATGGGAAAACAAAAAGAATAAACAAAGAGGCAACAGTATCAAAATAATACAGAATTTATTGGGGCAAAAGCTACAAAAACATATGGAAAGGTTAGTAAAAAATTAATGAGAGAATTGGAGAGGCTTCTGAAGGATCTTGACTTGGCAATTTCCAAAATAAAAGACATTGACCGCAAGGTCAAAGCCAAAGTGAAGTCCGCTGTCCTTGAAGGGGACAAAATAGACAAGGTGTCCACAAAGGCCCTTATGACCAAACTACCAGACACCCCAGAGAAGAAAATCAAGCGCTTACTAAATATTCAAAAAACTATGGTTGAGGGCCTTCAATTTAAGGCATACAATCTTTCTGCACCGTCTGTCTGGGTTGATGACCCAGAGATGTATGAACATCTCAAACCTGCCAAGTGTGCCAGGGCAGAGGATACCAAATTGCATGCACAATTGATTACGCCAAGAATGGCCAAGCCAGCCAAGGCTGAAGGCAAGGAAGAAATACAAGAAGGTAGCCTAAAAAACAAATTAATAAATTTTCAAAAAACTTACCTTTTTTCTTAGAAAATGTAGACGGCAAACTCCGCCAAGTCCTGGTCCCTTTTGTCCCTGCCACATTCTACACCAACTATGCCACTCATGTGGCCAAGCAGCTTTTCCTGTCCCCCTGTCTTGCAGGAGCTTGAAGACCATATACACGGGTCTTTTCTGATGCCGTGGGAGGCATTGGCTGGGCTTACGCATGCCAAGGGGGCATCCAAGTGGGCAGTTACTGCCTACAAGGATGCCCAACTGGTCCACCTGGACCCGGTATCCCTCAGTGGAGTTTACTGTGTAAACTCCATTGAGCTTGTTTGGGATGTCCAGGCAACGCTCTCATTCAAGAATGTACCAGAGATGGGCCAGGCCCATGCGGCTGCTTGCTTCTGCTACCCCTTGGAGCACACAATTTCTTACCTATTGGAGAACTTTGGGTGTGCGGTGTGCAAATTGGCTGTTGCAGATGCATCAGCCATCAAGAAGATAAAAATCCTCCTTGCTGGCTTTGGGTTGGCCTGGAGTGCCAACAAGACGGGGCTCCCTGCAGCCATGGAGCTGCCCTTTGCAAAGACCTGGTACAACAAGAAGATCAGTGTGGTCTCTAATAAACTGTGTGAGTTCACAGAAGCCTTTGCCCTGCAAAGGCTTCATCTGGTTGTTTACCTGGGGCTCCTATTCTACTTTGGGATGGACACGTCTTTAGAGGACCTGGACAGGGTCCTTCTGGGAATCAATAAGGCCCGGCTTGCACTCGACAGGAAGAAGGTCCCCCCTGGATACAACTTGGTGGACCATGTAATCCAAGACGCCCTGGTCCTGGCTGGGATATATGGGTTTGTAGCCCCACCTGAAAAGCTGCTGCTTTACTCCCACCTGACCCTACTGCCTTTCACCAGCAGGAGGGATTATTTCAATAAGGGTGTATCCACTGGTCACAGTGTGGCGGTGGAGGTTGTCTGCCACCTCCATTGTGGGGTGGGTACATGCCAAAGAACCCACTACAGGCGCACACAATAAAAATATTGCCGTGTTCTGAGGCGCGGCACAGACACACAACAGGAAATCCTAACCTAAGGATTGGATTTGTAATAAGTCTTGGTTAGATGACAGGGAAGGCAATAGCGTTTACCTTGCGGTCCTGGATGAATAATCTCTACTAGGCGTGGCTAGAGAGAGGCGCAGAAATACAGAAGACACAAAGACAAAAATGTGAATAGAACTTAATTTTTATTAGTGAATATGAAATGGAATATATAGTGGTTAGGAATACTAAAAAACATTACCAGGACAGTAGGATCACTTGCCACAAGCATGAGTGGGGCAAGTGAGTTGCGCAGAGTCAGGAAACCAAACAATCATACTTCCTGAAGCGGAAGCCAGTTTATTTTGAGAGTCAAAAGCAAAAGCAAGAGATTTGTCCTCAAAATGGCCCAACAAAGGCAAAATAAAAACATGGTGAATGCTGTTATTTACAACTTTTCCCCCCTCTAGATTGGCCTTTGGGGGGTGATACTTGCGGAGGAACTTGGCATGTTCATGGGCAAAAGGGCAACCACTAGAGAGGAGCTTTACAGTGTACTCAGACCCCCGCTTGAAAGTCACCTCTAAAGGACCAATCCATAGGGAGTCTAGTTTGTGCGCGCGCCCACCCACACGGTATTGATAATATAG
Source organism: Entomophthora muscae (assembly GCA_014839935.2). NCBI lineage: Eukaryota > Fungi > Entomophthoromycota > Entomophthoromycetes > Entomophthorales > Entomophthoraceae > Entomophthora > Entomophthora muscae. The sequence continues at coordinate 16,449 of QTSX02007329.1, read as the reverse complement.
GACATGGTCACCAACAGCAAACTCAGGCAAGGGGGAGCGCCTAGCGTTGTCAGGAGAGAGCTTGAGCATCTTAGTCTTATAGGCGGAAGTGTAGGCAGTGGCCTGTATATCAATGATGTGGTTAACTAAGTCTTTGATGTGGTTGTCAGGGTTCATAGCCTTATCAGAGAAGAGCAGGGGAACCCCCAAGAGTGACAGAGTGGTGGCTACACGCCCATACAACATGGCAAAGGGGGAGTACCCTGTGACCCAATGCCTGCTCAGAAAATAGGCAAAGAGGGCAGCAGGTAAGTATAGATCAAATTGGCAGCGTCAGAGTAGGTGAGTTTCCTCATGATAGAAACCAGTGTTGAGTTGGCACGCTCAACTGCCCCATTAGTGGAAGGATTATAGGGGGCAGAGAACAACTGGCAAGTTCCTAGAGCTTCAACAACAGAGGTTACAAGTTTGGCATTGAAGTTGGTCCCATTGTCTGATAACAGCACTTGAGGACAGCCATGGTGGTAGAAAACATCCTGCAGCAGGAAGGCAGAGGTAGTCTTAGCAGTGATGTCTTTAGTAGGGCGAGCTTCTACCCACTTGCTGAAGTGGTCAACAGCAATCAGGATAAAGCGGCATCCGGAGCGTGAGTGGGGGAGAGGGGCTACAGCATCAATGCTGACAGTATGAAATGTGTGTTGAGGGGGAACCAATTTAAACTCATGAGAAGCAGCTTGGGGCCTCTGGAGTTGGCAGTCATGGCAACTAGCTATGACATCAGGGATCAGCAGGCAAAGATTCTCCCAGAAGTAATTCTTCTGAAGGCAGTCAAAGGTCTTGGCAATGCCTCCATGGCCAGTTTCTTTATGAGCTTGTGACACCAAGGAGAGGCAAAGACTGGGACGCACGTATGGCAGGTATTGACCTTGCACCTTCTTGAAGAGTTGGTTGTTGTGTATGAGGGTATCTTCAGACAATTTGGACAAGGCAAGTCAAACCTCTTCTGTATCACTTTCCCAGGAAGAAGGGTAGCCAATTAGCTCTTACAGGCGGTCTGCCTCAGCAGGATGTAGGGCAAGGATAGCATTTGGGATAGCCTGTCAGTGTTCTGATGTTGAATCTTGGGGCAATAGAGCACAGTGAAGTCATAACCTTGCAGGTGGAGAGCCCATCTGGCTAAGTGTCCTTCAGGATCCTTAAGTTGTTGTAACCATTTGAGCAAAGCGTGGTCAGTGACAACAGTGAAATGGGTACCATACACATAGTGGCAGAATTGTTTGACTGCATGCAGCACAGCAAGGCATTCCTTCTCTGTAACACTATAATTCTTTTCATGCTTATTTAGCACACAGGATTTATAGGCTACAGGGTGGTCCACACCTTCATTGTTGAGTTGAGCCAAGATAGCCCCAATAGCAAGGTCACTAGCATCAGTGTACAAGATGAATTCCTTATTGTAATCAGGGTACACAAAATGGGGCTTATTTGAGTTTCTGCTTTAGAGTCTCAAAGGCTTGCTGTTGACTGGTGGTCCATTTGAAAGGGACATTACGCAATAGTTAGACCAGGGGTTCACTAGTATCAGCAAAATCAGGGATGAATTGTCTATAGTAACCCATCATGCCCAGAAAGACTTGTACTTCTCGGAGGTTGGTGGGCGGAAACATTTTGTCGATGGCTTCAACCTTCTTGGTCATTGGACAAATTCCCATTTGGGTTACTTCATGGCCCAGGAATTCAAGGCGCTCTTTGAAGAAAGCACACTTAGAAGGCTTTAACTTGAGGCCAGCTTCTTGGATATTTATGAACATCTCTTTAAGATGGGCTAGGTGATCAGTGAAAGTTGCGCTGAAGACTGTTATATCAGCTAGATAGACTAAGACACACGACAACTTCAAGTCACGCAGGATGGAGTCCATGGCCCTCTGGAAAGTTGCTGGGGCATTACAGAGCCCTTGCAGCATGCAGGTAGGTTGAAAATATCCTTCTGATGTGATGAGTGCAGCCTTCTGACGGTCTTCAGGAGAGAGATCAACTTGCAAGTAACCAGACGCCAAATCCATGGCAGAGAAAAACTTAGAACCCCCAAGGCATCAAAGAGTGTCATCAATGTGCGGTTAGGGATAGGAATCTTTCTTGGTTAGAGAATTCAACCTCCAATAGTACATCACAATCTTGTGGCCCCCATTCTTTTTCTTTAAGATGAGCAGAGGAGAAGCCCAGGGACTTTGAGAGGGAGCTAGCAGTCCAGCGTCCAGCAGTTGTTTGAGCTCTTTAGAAACCTGCGCATCTTCCACTTGGCTGCAGTGATATGGCTTGGCACAAAAGGGAGGAGCATCTCCTGTGTCAATCTGATGAATCACACCTTTGGCCAGCCCATAATCAGTGCTATCTTTAGCAAAGATGTCTGAGAATTGGTCTAGTAAATCAAGCACCTCTTTCTGTTGTACCGGGGACAACTGAGGGAAGTCTTGGGCAGTGAACAGAGATAGGACTTGAGGCTCGTTTTTGGGTAGGTTAAAATCTTGGAACGTTCCAAAAGGGTGAAGGGACAAGACGTCAGGGGCATTTAACAACTTTCTGTAACCAACAACATGTCCTCTGGATACGGTCATAGGAAGCGCAGGAAGGTTGGCAACTAGTAATTGAACAGGATCCTTGTGGGAGAAGTCCAGAATTCCAGGACAAAGGTAAGGCTTGTTACTCCCCAGCAAAGGAGGGGAGTACAGCTCTAAGAAAGTCTGTTCAGGTAGTTCATATGATATCTGGGAGTCTATGATGGCCTGAGAACTTGGAGGGATGATGACAGCAGACAAGGCCATGAGAGGAATTCCCTCAGTTGCAGAAAAAGCCATGGGAGGACACTTCATTTTGGTGGAATGGGATTGGTATTTTAGGGTGAAACCCCCAGTGGGGTACTCCAGTGTACATGTCTTCTAACGTTTACCAGGAACTTTGATTGGCTCCTCAAAGATCAAATAGATTTCATATCCTAAGATAGAAAGATAACCATCCTTTAGGTTGATGATCCCATTATATTCCCGAAGGAACTGGGTACCAACCAAAAGGTTGTAGCTCTCATTTTCTAGAACAACAGCCAGCGCAGCCAACAGGAGTTTACCAAATCTCATTGGCAAGGTGGAGTACGTGCCAATGGCGCAAGTCATGGAGAGACCAGCAGTGCCATAGGATTGATGGTAGTTGAGGTCAGGGGCCAGCTTAAGTTTCTTCACCAGTTTAGAAGAAACATTGTTGACAGGGGAACCAGTGTCCAGGACAGCTTTGATCTTGACCTTTTGGATAGATATCTCTACTTGGGTGGTGGTGCGACCAAAGGGTGGCAGAACAGCCAAGATATCCTGTGCCTCAGCTAGTTCCTTGTCCCATTTCTCAATCATGCATTTTAGTCCCAGAAACTCCTTATATACAGTTTGGAGAGGGAGTGAGACAGATACATTCTTGAAAACGGTGTCTGCAACTTCAGCGGCTTCCTCTGATGATTCCACTAATACAGGGGACCGTTTTGCCTGAGTAAGATAGGGGCAGGAGACAACTGCTTTGGCCTCAGACAAGGGCTTGGAGGTTGTTGTAGTCTTCCCAGATTGCAGCTTGTAGGGAACAACAATAGTCTCAGGAACAGCAAGAACAGAATACCTGTATGCATCATGGTCTTCAACATCAGATTCATCCACATCAGAATTGTCAGAAATATCATGGAACAGGAGCGGGATAGGAGGAGCTTCATCATCAGCAGGTTCAGAGTCAGTAGCAGGCGGGGGTGTAGGAGGAGACTGGGAAGAATTGTCAACCAAGAGCATCTCCGCCTCTAGGTTGACTGTTCTTTTCCCAACTGATCCTTGGGATCAGCTCCTTCAACCCGCAGATTGGTGCAGACGCAAGAGTGGTGGCCTATCTGACCACAGTTGTGGCAACCCTGACGTTGAGGAGAATTCTGGGAGTTCATAGTGAGGATACAAGGGCCGCAAGAAGAGGAGCCAGAGTTGGAAGCGGCACAACTTTCCCAAACAGCTGCCCCAGAATGGGTAAGATGCATATCTTGGAGCAGTGTTTTTATGCTTTTCATGGAGGAAAGCATAGCCTTGTGGGCCTTGAAATAAAGGCATAGGAGTTGATTCACCTTGAGGGCCTGGGCGCAGGCCATATATGCTTCATCTGCCTTCAATTGTCTGCTTGTTATTAACTGTTGTCCCTCCATGTAAAATCTGTTGGCAAATTCAGCTAATGTCTCTTTGGGCTTGAAGGATATGTGCATGAAAGCATCTTTTTTCACCTCCAGGCTAAGATCACCACCAAACTTGTCAATCAAGAGTTGTTTCATGTCTTCCCAGGTCTTGATGGTGGGCAGCTCTGGTACGACTACCTCTTGACAGGTTGGGTGTAGGAAAGTCAGAATATGTTTTTTTCTTAAATTATCTGATGCTTGTCTCATAGCAGTCTTGTAAATAGTTAAGAAAGCTGCAATAGTTGGGGTTTTGGGATCAAAGACTTGCTTAAAAGTAGGCTTGAAGTGTGCCTTGGGAGCTGGACCACTATTGTTGCTATCAAGTACATTTATGCGCAGGGAGAACTCAGCTTCAGATTTGGAGGGGGTTGTCTAGCCCACAGTTGTCAAACACTTTCTTCAAGGGTTGTCAGAGTCTTGGTAGTTCTGGCACCTGTAGTGTTGGCTAGAGTGGTCTGTTGTTCAGTAACATCTAGGTGTTGTCCTTGGATAGTGACAACCGTGGAGAGTTCAGCCAGTCACAAAGTAAGGGATGGCCCCACTGATAGGCAAGGGGCAAACCTGTTGTTTACCAAATCAATCAGCTCATTCATCTCCTGTATATCTCTGTCCAACTCAGTCTGGTCTCATTTCAAATGGTCCGCCTCATTAGCTAGGGCAATCAACTCCCTAGCGCAGTGGATTTGAGGAGCCCCCTCCAAACCAGGACAACATACATCTTCCTTGTTAACCCTGCGTGGACTAGCAGCGGCCGTCACTACCTCACGTAAAGCAGCAATTTCCTGCTGTAGTTCAGCGACCTGAGCAGTCAGTGCAAGAACCTGGGGATCAGGTTGAGGCATTTCAGTAGGAAGTCCTTGGCTACAAGCGGAAGCATGTAATTCCCGGATGGCTTCCCAGATTCTCTGCTCTCTGTCCACCAGATCATCAGCAGGAGAAGGCGGAGCATCAGTTTTGGGAGGGGACAGCTCATTCACCTGACTCTGAAGTTTGGCAATAGCGGCAGCAGTGGTAGCTCTTTCTTGATCAAATTTTGCACTGAGCTCATTTAAACCTTGGGCAGCAAGTTCAGCTACCTGTTGCAATTGCTCAAAGTAATAGACACTGAATGCATTGAGCTGTTGCACTATGTGCTCAAAATTGGAGAGATAAGTGTTTAGGGTGGAGTCTACTTGAGTGCGCCAGGGTTCTTCTAACTGGTGAAACTCATGTAGTTGCTCCCTAACGTACTCAGGGATGCACTGGCGTATTTGCTTGATGGAATTGACTAAACGTGTTTGAGAGGTGACTGAATCACGCTGATTGTCAGATATCAGGGAGAACAGGGAATAAAGGCATTGTTGGTAGGCAGCAAACTGGTCCTAATAATGGGTAACAGCTGCTTGTAGAGACAAGATTTCTTGAATATGGAGTCCCAACACCATCTGGTGATGGGCCAAGGTGGGCTGTACAAAGGATGACAGCAGATGATCAGCGGAGCCAGCCGCTGGGAGGAGGTGTTGTGGAAACTGAGGGGCCACAATTAACTCATAGTATTTGGCACAGCTAAACTGTAACTGAAGGCAAGGGATGGTCCTGTCCCAAGCTATCCCAAGGGCTACTGCCATGACTTGTTCCAAGTCAGGGGTACCCATAGGTAAGCAACTAAGCGGGGACCATTCCCAAGGTTCAGTACAGTAGGGACAATAGGCGGGTCAGTGATGTCTTCCTCAATAGGCGGGCTGGTAATTTCAGGCAAGGCCAACTCCCTAATAGGTGGAGGCAAGGAACCTTCAAACGTAGATGCAAAAGGGATAACCAAGGGGCTTACAGCCCCTGTAGTGAGCACCATTTTTGTTGTGTTCTGAGGTGCAGCACAGACACACAACGGGGAATCCTAACCTAAGGATTGGATTTGTACTAAGTCTCGGTTAGATGACAAGGAAGGCAATAGTATTTACCTTGTAGCCCTGGATGAATAATCTCTACTAGGCGTGGCTAGAGAGAGGCGCAGAAGTACAGAAGACACAAAGACAAAAATGTGAATAGAACTTAGTTTTTATTAGTGAATATGAAATGGAATATATAGTGGTTAGGAATACTACAAAACATTACCAGGACGGTAGGATCACTTGCCACAAGTATGAGTGGGGCAAGTGAGTTGCGCAGAATTAGGAAACCAAACAATCATACTTCCTGAAGCAGAAGCCAGTTCATTTTGAGAGTCAAAAGCAAAAGCAAGAGATTTGTCCTTGAAATGACCCAACAAAGGCAAAATTGAAACATGGTGAATGCCATTATTCACAACAAATATGATTCCAATAAATTTTATTACAATTTATATTATTCTAATTATAATAAATTTTTATAATTTTTATTTCAGCAAACCAGTTTTGCAAAATATATTGCAGAAACAGTTTTCATAAAATCATAAAATTATATTTTAATAAAATAAATTCTAACTTGTACATTTTATGTTTAATTTTTTAAAACTTTTTTATATTTATTTGATTAAAGTGATTTATATATTTTTGCGTAATCCAGTATTGAGCGTTTTGGATTACCTCAGATGGCATAATAAAATAATATATAATAAAATAAATAAATTACTTACATCTATTGATGGATCTTCTGAATGTGATTGAGGGCGTGGAAACATCTAAATATAAAATAATAATTAATAAATCTTGAATAGTAAATAATAGAATTTAAAAAATTGGAAACACTAAGCCTTTAATTGATTGGCTGTTTGGCTAGGCATGCAGGGATGAACAAATCAGTGTGGCCATAGAATTTGGCCACGGTCTCAGCTTGGAGGGTGTGGATCCCGGTCTGCAGCAAATTAAAGAGGTCCTTGGTCCCAGTTGGGGTTCCTTGCTTGACGACTTGCTTGAGACACCCAAAGACTTCTTCAATGGGATTTAGGAAGGGCAAATAGGCTGGGAGGAAGAGAAGGCGTAAATTTGCCGTGGCCAATTGCTGGGGGCCCACAGCACTGCTGGTGTCAATCATTGGGAATTCCTTGAGAATATCAGCCACTTTGTGAAGACCAACGTTGTCCAACACAATGACATTGGTGAAGCCTGGGCTTGTGCGCCTCAGGTGCTCCTGGACCAATTGGAGAAATGATAGAAAGGTCCTGCTGTTATGCAAACCCAATATCATTTGGTAGAGCTCAACCCCCTTTGGACCAAGGAGAGCCACCATTGAGTAGGCTGTGGCGCGGACTGCAGCACGCTGAGCCATCCCATCATTGGAGCCTTTGGGGACATACCCATTGCGCATTGACAAGGCAAATGCCAATTTGTCAATATAATAAAATTTGACCATCCCCTTGGCTTCGATGGCAGTGTACGCCTCTGCGTAGTTTTCCAGACGTCAATGTTGGCTGGGCTGTTTCTGTTGTAGGGGGATACCCTGAGCTTTTTCCAAGAAAATCAGATTGCCTTCACCAGATGGTAGTAAAAGGAAATCAAGGCCTCAATCACAAAAGTATATTTAACCATGACCTGTATATTTGCCAGTTCAAGATGGCAGTCCCAGGTGATCCACTGGCAGATTGCCCATTTGTGCTCTTTGGTGAGCATGGTAGAAACACGCAAGGGTTTCTCCGCGGCAAGGACAAAGCCAGTATTGATGAATTTTTGGAAGGTCTTGCTGGCGTACTTGGGATCCACTCCAACAAGGGCCACAGCCGCCTTGTAATCACCCAATTCCCACATTAGCTTAAGCAGGATGATGTGTTTGATGTCAGGGATGCGCTTCTGGGCGGGCTTTTTAGCAGTGGGGATTGACTCGTTGGCATTGGGCACAACACAGGGCATAGGTACCTTGGTATATAAGGCTGCAACCTTTTTTAACACCAGCTGTCCCTCATTGGTTTGATAGAACTCGGGCTCCTTGTCATCCTCCTTATTGCCATCACTGACGTAGGGCTTGTAGCTAGTATCAAGTACAGGCTTCACCTTCTCCAGCATGGCTGATGGGACCAACTCTTGCTGGTACACAACGTTGAACACATAAAAAGTAAGTTCTACCTCCTTGTTTCTAACTTTCTTTGTAGTGATGACCTTGGTTGGCTTCCAGGTCAGCTTTGGGACCTGAGGGTTTATGCTCTTCACCCTAGCAGCTTGTGCTCCTTGAACCAGCTGTGTCAGTGCAGCGTCACTATTGATCTCTCCTCTGTCTTTTTCTTAAATAGGCACTTGCATTGCACTGACTCAATTTTTTGACCCATGGGGGCAACTGCAACTGTGGCACACAAAGGGTGTATTGGTACTCTGTTGTTGTGTTCCTTCCATTTTAAAATTTAATAAAATATTTAATAAATTCAATTAAGTTACTCCCTAATTTTATTTTTTGCTTTTATCTGAATATGGATATTTAATTAGAGTTTTTCCCACCCAATATCCCAATTATAAATTTTTTATTTCTTAATTAGTTGTTTTTGGTTTTACAACACCCATTTTAGAATACTCAAAAAAAATCCACCCATTTTCCTAGATTTTACTGCCAAATTCAAACACCCAACACAATATTTTTAAAATTTATGTTTCAGATCTTGTGTCTTATTTTAGATACCTTGGTATAATTCATGATTACAATCCATTGCACACATTGTGTGAGTGATTTTGTTTATGTAGTGAGTTGCTATTGTGTTTTGTTTTTGGTTTGCGTTTTGACACACCTTGCTTGGGTGTATTTTGTCACCAATCCACATAGTTAACATATGTACACCAAAAGTCAACTCACACCATTTATTTTGTAATCAATGTATTTTGTATTGTATTTTGAATTGTTTTGCTTTGTGTGCGAGCCCTTTGTTGCTGTGTTGACTCATTTTGCCCATTAACGCCAATAACCCCTGTTAACAGAGTGTATATTTAACCTGAGAGTTGGATTTTGTTTGAATCTGAAATCATTTCATTTAAATCTGAGGTATTTTTGGTTGTTGTTATAGCTTTTAAAACTAATGTATCAAAAAGAAACATTTTATATATTTTATACATTTTATTCTACTCTAATAAATATAGTAAGAAGATATAATAGAAGAAAATCAAGGATAGTAATGGAGAGAGGATAATAGAAGATAATCAAGGTTAAGAAAGGAGAAGAGAAGAAGATAATTGAGGATAAGAAAGGAGATAGAAAAGAAAAGAAAAGAAAGAAAGAAAGAAAGGGAGAAAAGAAGAAAAGAAAAGAAAAGAAAAGGAGAAGAGAAGAAAGAAAGAAAGAAAAAGAAAGAAAGAATTTTTCTACTTGGTATCAGATTGTATATGATCCATCCTCTTGACAACGCAGAATTTTTTTAAAAGTTTTTAGGCCCCCAGCGCAGCCAAGGGGCCAACAAAACTTTTAAAAAGTTTTGAGGAGAAATGAGAGGTGGGAAAGGAGAAAATTCAAAAGAGAAACCTTCAAAAAAACCAAGAGCTTATTGCACTTTGATTTTTTCCCCTGAAATAACATAGGGAAAAATAGTACAATATTATATTAATTCAATAATTTTTGAAACTGCCTCCAAAACACACCAATTTATTAATATTGCAATAAAATAAAAACCTACCAAAAAAACTTCATTTCTTGTTTATATATTTAAATATCAGGTCTTAAAGAATCTACATGAGGAATTTCAATTTTTTATTAATCATTTAAAATTTTATAAGCTTATAAAAAGTGTGACTAAATCTAAAAAGTTAATTTTTGATTTCCTCACTTTTTATTTGAGGAACTTAATAAAACATAATGAATAAAATACTAATTTTTTTGCAAAAATTTAAATTTAAGTGGACCTAAATTTTTGGTACATTTTTGGATTTTAATTTGACTACTTTTTGATTTCTGCACCCATTAAGAAACAATATGTAAATTTTTAAATAAATTTTTATGAGAATTTTTTATTTTTAAAAAATAAAGAGCTTAAAATAGTATTTTATATTAATATTTGAACAAAAAAATAAATAATTTGCTTTAAGTTAAAAAAGCTTTTTTTAGCTCTTGATTTCTTTTTTTTACATATAGATTTTTTTAATTTAAAATTTTTTTTAATTTTGATGTATAAAATATTAAATTGGAGATTTTTTTGAACTTCAATTTTTGCACTTTTGATTTTGTCCCCTCTATTCAAAGGGGCAAATAAATTATATTTTAAAAGCCAAATTAAATTAAGGTGTGTTTTAAATTGCATCAATTTGGGCACTTTGAACTTGGTTTTTTGATTTTAGCTTCTAGTAAAAATATTTTCAAAAAAGTCAAATTTAAGAAAAATATATAATTTTTTGGGAAAAAAATTTATTGAAAAAAGTGCAGAGATCAAAAAATCCATTGATTTAGAGATTTTGATCTCCACACTTTGACTTTAGGCACTTGCCTGACTGAAACTCATGTGTTCTAGTGAGTGGTACAGTTGTTTTGAATCATAATAATTATTTCACTGTTTGTAACATTCATTGTGTGTCTGGATATTATTGCCAATGAGAGCACATTTTCTGTGAAACTACCTTGTATTTCTATCAAAAATTTAAAATATATTGTGTTACTGAACCAATTTTTTCTGAACTGAGAAATTTTTGTTATATAAACAGGTTTAAAACTACTGTAGTTTGTATTATTTTTCACATTTACTTTATTACAAATAATTTTGACTATACTTCACCCTTACAAAAACAAGTCTGTTTCACAAGTGTTGTAACTGTGCTGTTATAGCAGAGTTACAAGGGATAATGTTTAGAAGCTAGGTAATAATTTTTATTGAGAGATAGTGATTATATAGCTATTGTGAATCAAGGATAAGAGGAACATGATAGTGTTGATCACATGGTGAGATGGCAAAAGGGGTGGCTTGATCCTGGTAATGAGTCAAGTGCCAAAATGAGGTATCCACTGCAAGGGATCATCATTTGTTCATGTTGTTGGATTTGGAAATTTGAGTTGACTTCCTAGTTTGGCTTCAAGTGATTGGATAATTGGATCAAGGGTTACAAACCTGTTTACTCGGAACCTTGCTGGTGGGTTGAGCCTGCTGTTTCAACACAAGCATGAAATATAAAAAACAAACTAATGTTTATCTTTTAAATTTTGTCCAGAAAGAATTCAAATTTTAAAAATAGTATTTAAATCCCATAATAGAAATATATCTTAAAAAGGTGAAGGTGTCTACAGCAATTTAAAACAACTTTTATTTATTTTCCCAATATTCTAAGTGTATGATGAATTCTATGAGCTTGTTTTTGATTAAAGTAAAATTAAATTGTGTACAGTAGTTTTCAAAGCTCTGGCGCTGAGTAAAAAACTCATCTGTTAGAAAAAAACTGAGATTTTAATGAAATCAACTTAGAAGAAAAAATAGAAGCGAACCCAAATCTATTTATAATCAAATAAATTAATTGATTTTAATTTTTCTTACATCTGAGTTGATTTCACTTAATTCTCAAATGATTTCGCTAACAGATGAGTTTTTTTGCTTAAAGTCAGAGCTTTAGTTACTACTGTAAAAGAATTGATTTAAAAAGTATATAATGTTTAAACATGGATAATGGCTGATTTTTGCTTATCCCTTTAAAATGGATGATAATAAATGTGATCAATCAATCTAGGAAACTCAAAATATTTTTATTTCAAATCAAACTATAGAAAGAACCTAGATAAGAGTCACTTAGGTATTATTTATAGTAATATCTTTCAACAAGGACAAACTTATCCACGTAATCAAAATTTTGGTATTCTTAGCTGAAATCATTGAAATATATTCTGGGCTTTCTGAATTCTAGATATAGTAAAAAAAGCATTACTCTTAATGGCCTTTAGGCCTATATATTAACATGCAACTTTTTTAGCGGTTTTTATAAATAAAAACAGTCACTTTATTGAAGCTAGGCAATCCAAATATAATACACTCAATTGTGCTTTGACTAGATACAATAAAATTTTCTATTGCAAGTTTTTGCGCTTAATTTAAATACACCAAGCTGAATTTTAAAAAAAAACATCTAGTAATTTTAAAAATGATTTAAAAATAAATATTAAATCTTATATATGGTCTAAACTTTTAAAGGGGGTCAAACAAGAAAACCAAGCTTAAAAAAGACGAAATCTTTTCCGGATGTCTTGTTTAAAGATTTTGTGACGGAATTTTAGGATGTTGGCTAATTAACAGATTTGGACAGCACAGTATTTTTCAAAGATACAGTGCTAAGCAAAAAAACTCATCTGTAATAAAAACAACTCAGATCTAATCAAAAGCAACTTATATGCAAAAAATTAGCTCAGATGCAAAATAGTTAAAAGCCAATAAATTTATATTGATAGCAGTAGATTTATCTTTGCTTCTGTTATGTTTGAATCTGAGTTGATTTTTTCTATAAAGGTTGGTGTCAGGATTTCTGGATATTGACTAATTAACAGATTCAACAAAATAACACGGGCCAACAGTTAATTACTCTAAGTAATGCGGGCCAGTGGTTAATTACTCTTAGGAATAATTTCAACCAAATAATGTGGTGTCAAGTTTATACTTCTGGGAAGTATAATAAACAAAATAAGGGGAAGATTTAAGAATAGAATGATACTTTATTGGATATGAATATAGGGATATATAGTATCATAATAAGCCATATACTGTCCATGTACGTGATGGGGGTCATGGGGCTTATCTGATTAGTGTTCCTCTTAGGTCATGAGGCTTATTTGAGTTGTGTTCCATTTGGGATCTAGATTAGGTGATCCCTGTAATAGATGGCTGTCTGATAGTGGTGCCACTGATTCACTGGCTTGTCAGTGAACCACTTGATGAGGCATTCAGGGATTTACTCAGGGCTCCAATTCCCCAAGAGGGAGTAATTGAAGATATTGCAACAGTGGGTTGTGGGTTAGTGGAATCAATGAGTCACCAACCAAATTATGTCCTGGCATTAACAATTCATACATTTCAATTAATTAATAGAACATGCAATTACTGCATATTAATTAGCTCACCTCAATAACCACCTCAAACATGCTTCTCATAATAATCACTAGTCTAAACTCTAATGAAATCCTAGAACAAGAGGGCCGTCATAAGAACTGTCATCTACATTACATCTAGAAGAGTCCAAAAAGGACTGGGCCATCAGGCCAAACACTCTAAGATAAAAAGGCTTGAGCCTATTGTATTAGAGTAGCTCTGATTAAGTAAAACAATCATCTCCATGAACTAGTAGCCAGCCACTGGCTAGCTAACCCTTGAAGTGGCCCAGATAGACAGAAAGGATATCAATCTGTGGAAGATGCCAAGTTGACCTTCTGTTAAAATCATCCCAAAAAGGCTGGGCCTCCTGCTGTGTTGCCCTATGCTACTTCAGTCTCTTCTAGTGTTGTAACCTAACTCAGATAGCACGTGTGCAGGCAGGCCGCCTTAAAGCCAGTTCATTAGAATAAAAGACTGATGATTCCATAATGACTTGATGATTGATCCAAGTCCTATTTACTTAATGAAATCCTCTCTTAGGCTTTATTAGTGGAGATCAAAAGATGATCCTGTTGTCATACAGTATAATTATTTATAGTAAAATATAGAGACAACTATGAACCTTTATCCAGAAGTAGAAAGAACCATCCAAATTCCTTTGGACCTAGGGCCCTGTAAGACTTGCTACTTCTGATGACAAAATATTATGGGCCAAAGGTTACGCCAAAGTCACAGGTTTTCTGTGCTTTCTTAATGTTAGAAGACTTAGGTTATCAGATGAAATATGATAAAATACCATGGTCCACAATTTTCTGACAGTTGGCTTTAAGTTTTATATGGGTTATTTTTCTTATTGTCATAGATTTAGAAGCTACTATAACAGTAGTGTGAAACTATATAGCCTTATGAATGAATTTGAAATGAAAACACAGGCAATCAGGCCACAATATAGATAGATCAATGATCAAATTACATACTTGTATAAAAATCACTGCTCCTAGTTAATTAATGAAACATGCAGATACAGTAATTTTCAAACCTATTGAGATAAACAAAAAAATCTCAGTCTAAAAATAAAAAGAAATCAGTCTAAAAACAAAATAAAAAGTTATGGATTTATATTAGATTATAATAGATTTGGATCCACTTTGATTTTGCTTTTAGACTGAGTTGTTTTTGTTTTTAGACTGAGATTTTTTTGTTTGTCTTGACAGGTTTGAAAATTACTGTATTGTAAAATTAATTAGTTTATATAGAAATGCTCTCATACATGCATTTCAAAATAATTAATACCCTAAAATTTAATTATATCCTAGAATAAGAGGGCCACTATATTGCCTTTGCCTGAATAACACCTAGAAGGGTTCCCTATGGATTTAAATGCCTGACCAATATTCTAAGATAAAATTCCAAAAGCCTATTATGTAAAGAGCTCTAATTTTATTGAAAAAATTATCTCCAATAACTAATATCTATCTTATGGCTAGCTAGCCCTGGTTAGTGGCCCAGGTAGACAGCTGCCTCTGCTTGATTTGGTGACTCAACTTTATAGTGTGACAAGAAAACATAGATGCTGTGGAAGCTGCCAAAAAAGCTACCTTCCAAACCCCACTCCCTCAAGTTTAGGCCCCCTGAGGGGTTGCCCTAATACCACTTCATATTCTATTTAATGTTGTAAGCTAAATTTGAAAATAACATAGACAGATGGGTCAGCCTTAATGTCAGTATATGTGAATACAGGATTAATGTTTATTATTCTTTTCCACTTTGGGCTTAACAATAAAGTGTAGCCTTTTACCTTATTCCTTTTGCAATCACCAACCTTATTAGTTAAGAGAAAAGAACAATTTTGTTGTAATACAGTATCATTTCCTATAGTATAATATGGACACATTTATAAGTCTTTATACAGAAGTGAGAAGAACATCCTATTTTCTCTGGGATGCAGGCATAGTCAGACTTCTTTCTTCTGATGACAACACATTATAAAAGGCTACAGATTACTCCAATTTATATGTTTAACTGTACTATTATAATTTTGGATTACTTAGGTTACCATCTTGGTGGATGATAAGCTATCTCAGACTGCAGATTTCTGACAATTTTTTATTTAAAATAATATATTTGATTTATACAAAATTCAATGCATTGATAATAAAGGGCACATTTAATATATACTGTATTTATTGAATAATCCATTGTGTAGGTTAAAGAGAGCTGCAGAAGTTTATTGACATGTAATTTTATTTGAGCTTTACTGTAAATTCAGAACCTAAACATAAAAATGCAGGATTGTCAAATCCTTGGTCCAAATTTTGAATCTCTTTTACTGGATGGCCTTTTTTAATTAAATTGATTTTTTTGAGTATTTATTTGAATATTTGAAAATTGGGAACTCATAGACACTTTGCAAAGTTCAAGTCAAACTGCATATTTCCAATGGACAAAATGAATTAACTGGAATCAATTTTGAAGTGTTAAAATCCATCAACCATTTTCATTAAGTTTACTATGTTTTTGAAATTGCCGGATTGTCAAATCCAAGAACCAAATTTCAAATCACTTTTGAATGCCACTAGTAAACTCAGATATTAGTTGCAGGAACTGGAATTCAAATTATATGTACAGTAAGCACAAAAGGAAACACCAACCCAAATCAAGAAGCTCCACTATGACTAAAATCAAATGAAAAATCCAATCTCAACAACAATGTTTAGATATAAATAGTGATTAAACTTTAAAATCATCAAAAACTGGAAAGAATACAATATTATACACTTCAAATTACAAATATAGAAATTCTGTTACTATTCAAGGCTGAATCAAGAGAAAACAACTGCTCACAACTAAACCAACAAATCCAAATAAATACATAATCTATCTAAAAAATATATTTTTATTTTATTTTTATGGACAGACAATTGCATTCCCAACCCGCTCCTGCACCAGCCTGCGGGGCAGTCTGTCCACAAGGGCGTCCCAGAGGGTCCAAGAACAGACCCAGAACCCAACTCAAGGGGAGTCATGCCGACACACAGGCCTCCCAAGGTGTCAGCACCAGCCAACTACCTCTTGCATCTCAAGCCAGAAACAGTAGCCTAAATCCAAGACAGAAGCTGCTCTCAAGGCCTGCCACAAAAGTCTCCTATAAAAAGGTCATCAGGAATAATGAGGTTACATACACCTCTACTGTGTACCCAGTTGTCACCCAGCCCTGCACTCTTGATCAAAGAGTTGCTACTTCCTGCCCCTGCGTCTTTGATACATCATATGAGCCATTGATCACCACCAAAGAGCCATCTGCGCC
>QTSX02007328.1:65637-132021 GCA_014839935.2 Entomophthora muscae | reverse complement strand
GTAATAAAATCCAGTGCATTATGCAGGGAGCTAGCAGAAAAGTGGTCATCAATCCCTGGCTTGATCCTCTTTCCAGAGCAAAAAACAAGCTGCCTTTGTCCTTCCAGAAGTGGTCCAAACTGTCAGAAATGCTCTTTCAGAGCCTACTGACAACAATTCTCCTCTCTGATACATTGGCAGAAATATCCCCTTCTTTGGGGGGTTAATTTTGGATCCTAAAATGGTTGGGTCAGTTAGTAGTTACTGTCCTATTTTACCTGAAAATGATTACTTTGATGCAGGTTTAAAAAAAGTGATTCCAACAACAGGATTTGAACCCGGGTCCTCCTCTGTCTGTGTTGACAATTGAAAGGATGAAAAACATTAGTTTAATTAAGAATAAATTGTTACCTTCATTTAACAATTTCAGTTAATCAGGTGATGCAGCAATAATTTTGAAAGAGGTTCTTAAGCATCCAGATGACGTTGACAACAGTTTTGACTTTAAATTACTCAAAACTGGCCTGTTGCCCGCTTGTTTCTAGGGCTATTTTCTGCTCTCCTTCCCCATATTTAACTGGGGAATAGCTGATCATCTCCTGCTTCTGCCTGTTCCTGTGGGTTGGTAATTTAAACCAAACATTGTTTTTAAACCACCTTGAGGTCAATATTTTGGCTCCAATAAGACAAATAATCCCAGTTTAATACCAAACTCCCCCAGGATCTCCAAATTCCCAAGTATCTCCAATTTCTTCTCCATGATGTTAATCCCCTTTATGTTTCCTCCAGCTTTTATTTTTTGCTACCATGCTATATAAGGCTGGTAAGTTATGATCTATTACTTGTTCAATCAATAAAGTCTACATTCACCCAAGTGACTGTTTGTTAATTTTTACTTTTAAACATCCTCTAAATTTCCAAGACCATGAAATTACCCAAGACTCCTCTTAGGGAGTGGCTTGGGTATAAATGGTTACTCTGGATAGTCCTGACTTTGACGGTGTTTGCCAGCGTTTCTATAGGTTCACAAGCTGATTTGGGCACAACAACAGATTCTCAGTTTCTTGACAGCTCCTGGCACTGCGTTGTTCAGGGGGTCTGGTACACAAAAATTCCCCTCTCCAACAATCCACCTGTCTTGGAAGAAACCAAGGTTTATGGCTCCTCCACCCAGGTGAACAAACCTCAAGTGTTTTTTCCTTTGGCTTCAGCCTTAATATTAAGTTACCTTGGCATGTAATTCTTTCTGGGTCATTTTAATCCCCCTGCTAGGTGGGTACTGGCTCCTTGGAGAGTTATTTCATCTGGGAATGGTCTCCTTACCTGTGGGATCCCTGGTGATGGGATTGAATCACTCTGCAATTATTCACCACATAGAGGGTTTACTCCCTAGAAGGTGGGTGCCTGACACAAACACCCCACGCCCCTTCCCCTCAAGGTTTTTCTCCAGGCCCTCTGGTTTCCTTGTCCCCTCCCCCTTAGACTGTCACTTTTATTTTGCTTGCTTATTCCTTTATGGACCTATGGGCCTGTTGTACCAGTAAGAGATGTCTGGGCAACTTGAATAAATGAACTTTAGAGTGACCAACATACCTGCAACCCCTGTCACCATGATGAACCAAGCGCTAAATAGTCTTTCAAATACATTATGCTACTTTGACAATATCATTGTATTCTCAAAAACAAAAGAGGGACACCTCACACATGTCCGCAAGACACTCAATTTACTTGCAAAGATCAAACTTTATGCAAAAAAAGTATGTGCCAATTTATGGAAAAAGAACTCTTGTTCTTGGGCCACATTGTCTTGGATGGTGGCACCAAAGCAGATCCAGACAAAATAAAAGCCATAAATAACATGCAACACCCCACCTCTGTTAAACAAGTAAGATGATTTCTTGATATGGTAGCTTACCTATGGAAATATATCAAAGACTGCAGAAAACTCACCTCACCAATCAATGACTTAATCAAGGGAAATACCAAAAAGAAATTCATCTGGACACCAGAGTGTGACAAGAATTTCCAGCTATTAAAACAAGCTTTGATTGAAGCACCAATCTTGCAATACCCTAATAACAACAGGTGCTACAAGATCAAGTCAGATGCCAGTGACACCGCTATTGGAGCAGTCCTGCGCATCTGCCAGCCAGGGCAGAAAGACTTCCTGCCAGTATGTTACAAAAGCAGAAACCTAACCAACATTGAGAAGAGATACCCAATACGCAAAAATGAATTGCTAGCAATATACCACACATGCAAGAAATGGAGATGTTATCTGGAAGGAACTTAATGTCTGAGTAAAAACTGACCATAAATCCTTAATATATTTCAAAACTCAGAATGCACTTGCACTGCAACAAGCCAAATGGATGTCCTTGCTGGAACAGCTTAATTTGGACATCCAATACAAAAAGGGGCAGAGCTGGTCACAGCTGATGCTCTTTCTAGACTATGTCAGCCAAGAAAGGATCATCCTGACTACCTGGACCCTGGCTGGCCCAACCTATATAACACTGAGTGCAAGAAAAAAGGGAAAGAACCCTCAACACACCAACTGAACCACAATATATTATTAAGGAATGAAAAGTATTTTCATTTATCAAATGGCATTATATAAAATCATTAACAACAAACATGTCCTGTGCATCTCACTTGCACAAAGAGTTGACACCATATTAAGAGATCACTTACTAGGACATACAAAGGCTAATAACCTATACCTTATATTAAAAAAGATAGTATGGTGGCCCAATCTCAAACAAGATATAATTGATGTTCTGAAAAAGTTCACAGTGTGCAAGAAATACACCAGCACAAAGGCTTCCCAGCCAACGGTTGGCCTAGTACTTGACCCTGAACCATTCAAGGTTTGGGGACTGGAGGTAGTGGGCCTCTTCCTAGAAACAAAGACAAAACAACACTTCCTAATTAAAGCCATCATCTTTGCCACACGCTGGCCCATCTGCTGAGCAACAAAGGACCACAAAGCAGAAATCATAAACCAATAATTAACAAAGCAATCATATCCAACTACGGCACCCCAGACTACATCATAAATGATAGAGCAACCAAGTTATCAGACCACGTAGTAAACACCAACTTAAAATCCAAAAACATTAAACATTCCACAACATCTCCATACAGGCCTACAGCAGAATGGAACACCTAAACAGCAGCCTTATCAGGACCCTAGAGAAAATTATAATGCAAAGCCAAAGACACACAGCCACTATACATGAAACATGCATTACTAGTATCCCGAGTCCGCACCAATCAAGGAACAGGCTACTCCCTGTTTGAGCTAACCTACAGGTAAAAATAAGAAATACTACCCACAAAAAGCAGCCATACATAAAGATCCCCCCAGGGAAACCCCTCACAGTAGAAAAAGCACCAAATTTACAACACATCCGCCTCAAAGCTAAAATAGCAGAAATAAAGAGGTTCAAAACACAAAAAGTAACCTCTACAGATGAATCACTTCCCATCATCTCCCCCTTCTAAATTCTAGCTGGCAAGAGAAAGAAACTAGATCCAGTACACCAGGGACCGGGAAGAATCATCAAGTACAGACCAGATCACAACACCTATCTAGTAAAATTACAAGGTGCCAAAACCCCAATTGTCAAGAAATACCACAGAACCCGTCTCTGCCTCAGTAAAGGAGAAAACTCAACCAGACTGGTTGAAACTAGTAAAAAGCTCCAGGAGCATCAGGTGGCAGCTGTGAAAACAAAGCCCCCTCCTGATGTACCAGAGTAACCCCTTAAGGGGGGTGTCAAGGATCTGGATGTATAAGCATTCTGGCTACCACCAACCTACTTAACTTCCAGTGATTTCCCAATTTGGTTCCCTTCCAATATACCATTTGACATACCAGGAATGTCAAACAAGCAATATCACATGTCTGTCCTAGTATCCAGTGGCTTGAACTCATCCTGCACATGACCAACCCCTAGGTTCATCCAACTAAACCTTCACCACAGTCAAGTCTATATAAGTCTAGTATTACCCAATAAAAGATACTTCTCTTCTCTCCTAATTCCATATTTAAAGTTTTCCCAAAAGGCGCTTTTTTCAATGCCTAGCAGTTTTAAATGCTATCAAATAGTGTTGTTCCTATGTCCATAGAACACACTTTACAGTAGTCACTGATCACTCAAGCCTAGTATGGTTAAGAAAGATGAAAGACCCAGAAAGCAGATTAGCAAGATGGGCTGCCAAGTTAAAAAACTTCAATTTTGACATTATCCACTGACCAGGGATCAAACATGGAAATGACAACGCCCTATCCAGACTACCAATTGTTGCCGCCTTAGGAGAGGACCTAGATAGACTTTATGAGTTGATAAGCCAACCAGACCAATGTAGTTCTCTAGACAACAAAGTTAAGAGAATACTCCAACAACTGAGTATAAATACCTTTATAAAAGATGATAAACTCTTTGAAAAGTATAAGGCACTATCCTTCCCTATATTTGTCCCTCCAACCAACTTTCCTACCTTGATGATTTCCATCAACAATTAGGCCATGCAGGGATATAGAAAATAATGAAAACAATGTTAGAGTATGTCTATTGGGAAATATGACAACCAAAATTTCAGAATACATCAACAAATACTTCCAGTGCGCCAGGTTTAGAGAAAAATCTAGCCAACACTCTTATTGATCTGTTCTGCCTGGATACGCTTTCTAAACAGTGTCTATTGATGTTGTAAGACCACTCCCAGGGATGGCCCCAGAAAGTTGAAGTACATCATAGTTGCCATAGATCACTTAATCAAGTGGGTCAAAGTCAGACATATTGCTTTTGCTAACTCCCTAAAAACTGCTAAGTTTGTACTTCAAGAGATAATTGAACAACATGTTGTCCTGCTACAATCTTAACTGACAATGGAGCTAACTTTGTCAAGGCTATCTTACCACAACTACATGATTTAATTGAAATCCAGAGTACTTCTTCTGCGCCATACCAACCCAAGACAAATGGAGCTGTTGAGAGAGTTAATGGAACTCTAGTTAGAATACTGAAGAAACTGGTATATAATTGACCTTCTTCATGGGATATACACCTAGGTGCAACTTTCATGGCTTACAGATTCACCATACATTCCAGAACTGGTGTAAGCCCATTCAAGATGCTATATGGCCAACAACCTGGTCTTCTCATGCACTTGGCTTCCCTGAATGCCAACTGTGGTGAATCTACTTATTTCCAATTATTTAATATCTTGACCAAGCAGATAATGCAGACTCAGTCCCAAGCTTTCAACAGTCTAAAGGAATATTGAGGTAAGAGTTACTCACAAGACCAAGTTATCTACCAGCACTTCCAAAGTTTCAAGTTGGTAACCAAGTCCTAATGTATCAACAACAACTTTATGAGCCACAGAACAAGCTAGATAGCTTATGAACTGACCCATGTGAAGTCATTGCCAAAGTAGGCTATGATGTCTATAATCTTAAGGATTTAACCTCTGGACAACTTATTAATTGTGTCCATGCTAAATCCCTAAAGGAATGTCCAGCTGACTCTCCAAGACTGACTGGGTCTCTAGCTAAGGTCTTGGATTTTTCAGTCCTTTACCTAGTTTTTATTACTTCTATTTTTATCTATAACATACCCTTAAATATATTGTAAGGATGAATACCAAAGAAAAACATAAAAACTAAGAGGAAGAAGATCTTTATTGCTACATTCCATCATTTGAGGGAAACAACCAACCCAAGAGAATAAAGCACCTACCAGAGATGGTGCAAGACCAACACAGCCTCTAAGAAATCACTGGAGCTGACTTTACAAAAATTAAGGAAGTCAGGGAACTCAACCTGGTCCAAATGCGCCACGCCAAAGTTGGACCCAAAAAGCCCCAATAACAGAAGCCCAAGACTTACAAAAAATTCTGACTGAGGACTATTGGCTAACCAGTCATTCAGAAACTCTGTGAGTTGCTCTTTTGTTATGTCAGGAACCTCCTCCGTCAACAAGTCCTTCTTGTGAGATACTTCAAATAGTATTTCCAAAGTAAGAAGGTACAGAAATCCCATCAACTGACCATAAGAGAAATTGTTCTCTTGGGATAGTGTAATAAAAAACAGCTCTCTGTACTCAGAAGGGTGACACTTTCCTACCCTGTTCTGGAGAGATATTGCTTGTGGAGCCATATGATGCTCACCAGGAAAGGCCCAGCTAAGAACAATGGGACAACATACTGCTAAGATTCTCTCTTGTGTTTCCCAACTAATTTTGGTATTGGTTGCTCCTGAAGAAATTGACCCAGTTCCACTTCAAATGATTGTTGTTCTACCAACAAAGCGGTGTTCTCCAAAAACTTAACAGAGAGATAGGTGTTTTACCATCAGGAAATTTGATCTTTTAGGATTCAAAAAGTTACTTTCAGGAAGATCCAAGCCAAAAAACATTACTATCAAAATCCATAGGTACTGTGTACCCCATGTAGGTATCCTAGAAAAAGTCAGAAAACATTAATTCTTGTTGATACCTTGGGATTGGTTTAATTGTGCTTGGGTTTAACACTTCAGTGCGCTTTTTGGGTTTTCTTTCATCCACAAGCTTCTTAAATGCCAACAACTCCTTCTTGACCTTTTGAAGGACCTTCTCAGCAGAATCCTGGTAATCAGTTGGCTTTATCTTCTCCTTTTTGGTTGATGGTATCTCTGGTTTTTGCAATAAGATCCTAGGTTTCTTCTTGGCCTGTTCCAAGGCCTTTTTATATATATCAACGTCAATAGCCTTTTGATAGTTGCTGGAGGTACTCACTGACTGTGTTTGCTGGCTGCTACTAGTAATTTAAGTTATTTGTTGTCAAAAGCGCTCCAACTCTTACATCTCCTTGGTATAGTTGTCCAACATACTGACACTTTGATTACCCCTTGGTAATTGTCTTGTTCTCTTCCACCACAGCTGATTATTTGGCAATAAGCCCGCAACAAGTTTCTTGATGTCATCCATTTTAGTTATCAGGCTCTAAGACTTCTCACATTTTTAGTCTATTCATGTTGGGGGAGGTGTGATTAAACCTATCATTAGTTGATTGCTCAAAATCTGATTGTCTTTAGGTTACTTCCTGATTGTAAGGGATCCTAATTGTCTTTCAAATGAAGAAGTTATTACTGATTTCCTAAGGCACTGGTTAGCTTCTGGATTGAAAGTTGCACTGACTAGGCATTAATTTACTACTCACCTAATTAACCAACTGCAGATATCAACCAAATTCCCCTACCTTGAGCCTTTGATAACCCCCTTGTGCCGCTGGGGCTGTTCTCACCTTCCCCTGATTGTTGTACTGATCACCAGATGTTCAGCATTTATTTCCTCCTTCCTCTACCCCGTACAATGACCAACTTGTCTTGATTTATCAAGTAAGTTGTAGTAATAAATACCTCTTCTTCTATCAATAAATAAACAAATTTATATCCCCCTTATTTTAGATACACTATTAATTATTCTTTGAGTGTATAATTTAAAGACCACAAAGGCTAGTCTCTTCATACCAACTACATTGCCAATTAGCTTGACTAGAAGTCACTACTTGAGGATTCACTTTTGAGTAGTTGCTGCCGCTACTACTCTAAACCCTTTGTTGTTTTTCTGGTTTGATTACCTTCATACAACCAAATACCTGTCTGGTTTTTGACTGATACTGTATTTAGTTACATTGGCCAACTGATAGATCTATCCCCCACTTCATTATTCATCTCCTAGTCTGTTGACCGACCAATCAACCAACTATTCCAAATCACAGTAGCAAGTGCACCATAGGGGTCATTTTCAAACGGTAACTGTGGTAAGTGTTGATTTCCTGGTGATTGACTCCCTGGTGCTCAACACTATAGTAAAGTGAGATTTAAGTTTTTCCCTGATTGACAACAGGAAATTGACACTTTTTTAATTAACAGATCTTGATGTACTGAAAACTTTTAATATAAAAAATTAAGCTATACAGCTATGGTATACTAAAATGACCCAGAGAGTTAATTAATGCACTAAAAAGTGTACCTTTAAGTAATATAAATAAGTAGAAATAAGCAACTATTTCTCATTTTACTATGTAATTTACACTCTATATTATGAAAATATTTTTGATTACCATAAAATTTAAAATTCCACTGAGATAAAAATAAACAATAACACAACAATAGAAGCTATGCAAAATATAAAGAAATATTAACTTTTATTTGATATAGTCCATAATAGTATAAATGTGAACTTCTTTGTTTTTAATAGGAAATTAACAAAAATTAAGATATTTCATTCACTTTCAACTATAACTATTCATCTCAAACTTACCATGTATACATAAAATAATCATTGTTATCTAATCAAATAAAAAAATAGAAATTAAAACTAAAAACTAATTAATCAAAACTAAAAAGTAAAAATCAAAACCATAGAAGCAAGACAGCAAGTTTATTCATCCCTCTTCTTCCCCTTCTTCATTTTGGCCCCTTCTAGGAGGGCAGTTGCAATGAGCTCAAGCTGCTGCTTGATCTCTGAGGGCTTGTATTTATTCTTGGCCACATTTCAAATAGCCTTGGTGAATAGGGTGGAACAGGTTGTGGGCTTGGTGGGGGGTCGCGGTTTGCCAAGTCACACAGCTTGGAGACGGTTTTCTCCTGCTGATGCTGCAGAAAGGAGAAAAACTTATTGAATTTTGGGTGGAGCCCAAAGTTGGCCTTGAGGTATTTTTGATAAGCCTCTAGTGCTGAGGTGGTCTTGAGCTCACCATTCACTGCCATCCGGTACACATTCCAGCTGGCCTTGGCACAGGCCTTGCCTTGCCTCTGCGTGACAACTTTCCCAATCCACTGGGGCTCAAAGTACTCAAGGAAAGGCTTAAACTCTGAGTGCTTAACTACATAAGAATCCTTTGAGAGAACCTCAAACCCCTGTACAGTGTACTCTGGCTTTAAAAAAGCTAAGGCACTAAATTGTGCAAGCACAAATTTGCAGGTGTCCAAAGTGTCCCTCCATCTCAACCTACTTAGTTCAGCATGGGCCTGCACATTCCGAGCAACTGCTTGACAGTAGTGGAAGTGGCACCCCTGCACCTCCCCACTGAACAGCTGCTCAATTGCATTAAACTGAGCAGGCTCAAAGTCCATAATGCACATGGAAGGCCCAAGAGCTCTCAGCTTTACCTTTTCCTCCATGTCCAGGGTGGCCTGGTCTTTGTTAGTAGCAGAAGGGTTGGCGCAGGTGTAGGGGGGTCTTCTTGGAATTGTTGTCTTCAGGAAGGAGGGAAAGTTCTTGGCAGAGGATGGTAAAAGAATGTGTTTAAATGGTCTTGGTGGCCCCAGGAAGAAGAAAGATGTGAGTGGAATCACCCGGATGCCAATCTGGTCATGGATCATCCAGAGCTGCTTGAGCATCCGGGGGCAAATGGCAAAGGTACCATCAACTAGCCAAGTTGAAGCTTTTTTCAACTCCATCAGGTTCTGCTGATTTGAGTAGCATATTATGCGGTCTTTGGTGGCGGGCTTGTTGTCATAGAGGAGGAAGCACTCCCCACTTGGAAGCTGCTTGAGCTTGTGGGTGAGCATAAGCTCTGAGAGGACGTCTGAAGCCTTGGGGGAAGGGGATTGGCAGCAATACGCTTTTTGCTTATGAACTTAACCAACTGCTCTTGAGTTGGCACCAACTTAAGATTGTTGGGTTTGAGATTTTGGAGGGCCTTGATGGCCAGATCTGATGTGTGGAGGTTGGCAGAGGTTGGGATGACTTGGACCAGGTAACATTTTAGCATACAGGCTATAAGATTTGGGGGGCTCACAAGAGTGCTCCCCCTTCTCTACAGTTACTCTCTCCCAGCCCTCATTGTTTAGCTGGGTCTTGCAAGTCTTATCCTCACAGACAAAGTGCTTGCTCTTGGTTTGGCGCTTTTGATTGTTACAATTAAAATTTTAGTTTTCAGCAAAGTAGCCAGGGCCGCCCTTTACAGACATAATTAGGAAGTACTGGGGGAAGCACTTGGGAACTTTAAACGCTTTGTCCACATTACAGATATTGTAGATGGTCAGTGGATTCCAAGCCACATGATCAGAAGCTTTGAAATTCTTGGAGTACTCCTCAGGCTCATCCTGGGGGTCAGATGAGGGAGGGGGGAAGAGCCATTAGGAGGGGAAGGGGAAGGGTTCTTTGAGGCCTGCTTGGATGCCTCCTTTTTCTTACCAGAAGAAGAGGTGGGCTCCTTGGCAGTCTTTAATTTCTTGGTATGCCACTCCTTGGCGGGCTTGGAGTCAGCCTCTGAGTGGTAAAAGGAGTGGTTGGTAAGATCACCATCAGATTTATTGGGGAGGAATTTTTGGGGGAAGGTGAAGGGGATGTGGAAGATGAGGGTAGGGGGGAGGATTAGGAGAAGATGGAGTAGGAAGAGATGGGGTTGGAGACTTTGCCTTTGTGGTCTTCTTGGCACACTTGGGAGTGGAGGCAGTTTCTTTGGATCTCTTGGAGGCTTGGCGCTTTGGCTGTTGGCTGTTCTTGTTTGATCTTGTCTAAAGAAAAGTTTAGTTTTGGAAAATAAAACAATATTTAATATATAAAACACAAAGAGGTAAAGTAGAGCAAAAGTTAAAGTAAAAAGTATACAAATAAAGTTTTCCTTATCAAGAAAAACATAACAAAGTAAATGAAAGCAAAATAGAAACTCAAAGTATAGATATAAAGAGCAAAACATAGAAAATAAGTGATATTTGATGAAGCATCAAAGATGTTAGGTTCAGCATAACATCTTAGTGCTAAATCAATGTAAGAGTATAATTAAAAATCAAAAAATATATAAAATTATATGGAGAGTAGCAGGAAAAGTAGTAGATTATAATTGCAAAAAATATTATGTGGAATTTTTTTTGGGAGTTGAAAATTCAAAACATAGTAAGGTGTCAAGTTTGGCACTGTCAATCAGCTGGGAAAAGCTGGATTCTCACTGTCAAGTATGCCAGAGTTGAGCAGAAACATCAAATTTACTATGTTTTTTACATATAAAACTTGCTTAAATTTAAAACAGGTTTGAAAGTTAACCCAAAAGCAAGGCAGTTTCATATGCTCAAAAATAATAAAAAATACAACAAAAGTTAAAAAAATAAATGAGTAAGAAGGTGTTTATTAGTGTTTAATTTATGCTGTGAGAAGCTGGGAGTGAATTATTTACCATAGTGTTATTTAAAACGTTAAGAAGCTCTCTGTACTAGTCCCCAAGTTAAAGTGTTGAGTGGCACTCATAGTGTGTCACTTATTAATTTAGCCTTAATTCCAAGCTTTTGATTAGTTAAATCCAAAACTAATTGTGTGGCAAGTGGATAGAGCCAAACAAAGAATATGTCAAGTTTCAGTTTTTTATAAATTACATATGAAATCTCTTAATAAATTGGGCTTAATTTATGTGGCACCACTTAATCCACAAACCCGGGAATGACATAATGTAAAACAAGTGGGGTATTTGATTAATATCTATACCACTAAATCCAGTATTGTGGTGCTTGGGAGCCTAATTGACAAGTATGGACACTAATAATAAAAATATAATAGTAGATACAAATTTTATATAAGTGCATATGTATTTTATTAATAAAATTAGGATTTGGCTTAGAAAGTGTCAAACTGGTCTTTTTTGTTTTAGAGTGTGAAACACAGGTTTTTTCATTTCTATTAGTAAATTTACTTATAAGTTGCTCTTAAATTGGTATTTTAGCTAACTAAAGTATTCAACAGAGTCAAGTTCAAGTAAATTTAACCTTGATTTTTGGTTTTGAACCCCTAAATTACTAGTAAAAATTAGCTTAAAATCAGTTAAGCCAAAAATACTAATAGATTCACATATGCGGCACTCAACTCCCTGGTACTTGACAAAGTGTCAAGTACCAGGGAGTCAATCACCAGGGAGTTGAACTTACCACAGTTGCTGTCTACAGCGGTACTGGTGTTGGTGGCTCTCAGGACTTCTCTGGCAACAGCGGCGGCTTCTGGGGGTTGCACTCCCAATTGGCATAGAATTGGCTCCAGTAGCTATGTTGGGAGGTGTATACTGAGGAGGACGGACAGGGTTGGCTTGATTGTGATTGAGAATGTTACCAATTATGATGGGGTCATGTATGGTTGGATCTCTAATGGTTAGTTGGTTAAAACTTTCTTCAAGAGTAGTTGTTGCTGCTCTTAGTTCTTCTGCTACTTGTCCTTAGTTATTGAGAATGGTAGTAGTGTCAGCAATTATGCTAAAAAGCCACCCACTTGTTCTGTTAAATCTTGGTTGGTAATATGAGCTTGTTTTACTCCTTGGTTACATGTAGTGAGTTGTTCCACTACTGCAGCAGTAGTGGTAGCTAAGTCCTTGGTACATTGGTGCTGGAACTCTTCAATCTGGGTGTGATTTTGATTAAATTGTCTTGTTACCTCAGCGTCCTATGAGTGATTGCTTATTTGCTGTTGGTAAATGGCACTTTGGGCAGTGGTCACTTGAGACAGTCAGGTCATTTGCCATCAGTTCCTGGATGTGCCGTTGATGATCTGTGAGTGTTGTTCCTTGGGCCTCTAGGTGGACTGCGGACAACTCTAAGTTGGCGGCTAAAGCAATAGTGAAGTTGCGTAGGGGAGTGGCTGAGTATCCACAAATGTATTTGCTTCATGTGTTATTCCTTATAGGTGGACAGCAGTTGCTCTGGCGCAAGCATTAGACTCTTCAAGTCGCTGATTAGTGGTATTGTTCCACTCACCTTGGCGCTCAAAGCTAATGGCAGCTGACTGTCAAAGATCCTTGTGTTGGTTGTTCAGTTCTTGGAGGATGGCGTTAACCTGGTTGAGTCAATTCACAGAATCCATAAGCATTGGATGACTAAAATTAGTAGTGTATTTAGTCAGTCTATCTAAACTTTCTACTGTTGAACAAGGCAGGGCTCCATTGTTATGCTCAATCATTTTTATGATCTTGCACAGGTCTTGTTTGGTGTTGGTGGTCTCTGCCAATGTGCCAAGAGGGAGATATGGGTCAGTATTTGCCTGTCCACTGAAAATAGCAATTGGAAACAACTGTAGGCTAGAGCTGTGTGAGACAGGATAGATTGGCACAGATGGCCAACAGTCAAGAGTATGGCCAACTCCAGAGGCAGAGAAGTTGAAAGTGTCAAAGGTTAGAACTGACTGCCTGGATGGTCAACTAGGAGGTTCCCAGAGTCCCAGGGGAGAAATCAGGGTGGGTTGTACTATTTGAATTTCAAAAAGCAATGATGATATACTGGGCTTGCACAGCTGTTGGTATTATTCAGTACCCTGCTTGGGGTTGCGGTCTGTTGGGTGGTCCGTTTGACAGTAGTGCAATTTCCAAGGGGAGACTGAGCTTGTCTAGCAAGGTTGTTGGAGGTATTGGTTGTGGGTTGGGAGGTGGGTCTGGCTGCCAAAACTGGCTCACTCTTTGAGGGTGGATATTACCAACTGATCCTGGGGTAGCAGCACTTGTGTTGGATGGTGCTGATATATTGTTGGCTGGAGGCTTGTTCTATTAGGACAACCTACATGTTGGATATTGTCATTTAAAGGTAAGAGAGGCACTCCAGAGGATCTGGTATTAACCTTGTTTGTAGGTTCTTCCCTTGTCAGAGGCTTTATGGGCGTCAATTAGAGGGCAACAGGAATTGGTTAAAAGCCCCTGTAGTGAGCACCAAGATGTGGTGCTCTTGCTACTGTGATTTGGAATAGTTGGTTGATTGGTCGGTCAACAGACTAGGAGATGAATAATGAAGTGGGGGATAGATCTATCAGTTGGCCAATGTAACTAAATACAGTATCAGTCAAAAACCAGACAGGTATTTGGTTGTATGAAGGTAATCAAACCAGAAAAACAACAAAGGGTTTAGAGTAGTAGCGGCAGCAACTACTCAAAAGTGAATCCTCAAGTAGTGACTTCTAGTCAAGCTAATTGGCAATGTAGTTGGTATGAAGAGACTAGCCTTTGTGGTCTTTAAATTATACACTCAAAGAATAATTAATAGTGTATCTAAAATAAGGGGGATATAAATTTGTTTATTTATTGATAGAAGAAGAGGTATTTATTACTACAACTTACTTGATAAATCAAGACAAGTTGGTCATTGTACGGGGTAGAGGAAGGAGGAAATAAATGCTGAACATCTGGTGATCAGTACAACAATCAGGGGAAGGTGAGAACAGCCCCAGCGGCACAAGGGGGTTATCAAAGGCTCAAGGTAGGGGAATTTGGTTGATATCTGCAGTTGGTTAATTAGGTGAGTAGTAAATTAATGCCTAGTCAGTGCAACTTTCAATCCAGAAGCTAACCAGTGCCTTAGGAAATCAGTAATAACTTCTTCATTTGAAAGACAATTAGGATCCCTTACAATCAGGAAGTAACCTAAAGACAATCAGATTTTGAGCAATCAACTAATGATAGGTTTAATCACACCTCCCCCAACATGAATAGACTAAAAATGTGAGAAGTCTTAGAGCCTGATAACTAAAATGGATGACATCAAGAAACTTGTTGCGGGCTTATTGCCAAATAATCAGCTGTGGTGGAAGAGAACAAGACAATTACCAAGGGGTAATCAAAGTGTCAGTATGTTGGACAACTATACCAAGGAGATGTAAGAGTTGGAGCGCTTTTGACAACAAATAACTTAAATTACTAGTAGCAGCCAGCAAACACAGTCAGTGAGTACCTCCAGCAACTATCAAAAGGCTATTGACGTTGATATATATAAAAAGGCCTTGGAACAGGCCAAGAAGAAACCTAGGATCTTATTGCAAAAACCAGAGATACCATCAACCAAAAAGGAGAAGATAAAGCCAACTGATTACCAGGATTCTGCTGAGAAGGTCCTTCAAAAGGTCAAGAAGGAGTTGTTGGCATTTAAGAAGCTTGTGGATGAAAGAAAACCCAAAAAGCGCACTGAAGTGTTAAACCCAAGCACAATTAAACCAATCCCAAGGTATCAACAAGAATTAATGTTTTCTGACTTTTTCTAGGATACCTACATGGGGTACACAGTACCTATGGATTTTGATAGTAATGTTTTTTGGCTTGGATCTTCCTGAAAGTAACTTTTTGAATCCTAAAAGATCAAATTTCCTGATGGTAAAACACCTATCTCTCTGTTAAGTTTTTGGAGAACACCGCTTTGTTGGTAGAACAACAATCATTTGAAGTGGAACTGGGTCAATTTCTTCAGGAGCAACCAATACCAAAATTAGTTGGGAAACACAAGAGAGAATCTTAGCAGTATGTTGTCCCATTGTTCTTAGCTGGGCCTTTCCTGGTGAGCATCATATGGCTCCACAAGCAATATCTCTCCAGAACAGGGTAGGAAAGTGTCACCCTTCTGAGTACAGAGAGCTGTTTTTTATTACACTATCCCAAGAGAACAATTTCTCTTATGGTCAGTTGATGGGATTTCTG
This sequence comes from Entomophthora muscae, assembly GCA_014839935.2. Classification (NCBI taxonomy): domain Eukaryota; kingdom Fungi; phylum Entomophthoromycota; class Entomophthoromycetes; order Entomophthorales; family Entomophthoraceae; genus Entomophthora; species Entomophthora muscae. The sequence goes on along the minus strand of QTSX02007328.1, from coordinate 116,616 downwards.
TACCTTCTTACTTTGGAAATACTATTTGAAGTATCTCACAAGAAGGACTTGTTGACGGAGGAGGTTCCTGACATAACAAAAGAGCAACTCACAGAGTTTCTGAATGACTGGTTAGCCAATAGTCCTCAGTCAGAATTTTTTGTAAGTCTTGGGCTTCTGTTATTGGGGCTTTTTGGGTCCAACTTTGGCGTGGCGCATTTGGACCAGGTTGAGTTCCCTGACTTCCTTAATTTTTGTAAAGTCAGCTCCAGTGATTTCTTAGAGGCTGTGTTGGTCTTGCACCATCTCTGGTAGGTGCTTTATTCTCTTGGGTTGGTTGTTTCCCTCAAATGATGGAATGTAGCAATAAAGATCTTCTTCCTCTTAGTTTTTATGTTTTTCTTTGGTATTCATCCTTACAATATATTTAAGGGTATGTTATAGATAAAAATAGAAGTAATAAAAACTAGGTAAAGGACTGAAAAATCCAAGACCTTAGCTAGAGACCCAGTCAGTCTTGGAGAGTCAGCTGGACATTCCTTTAGGGATTTAGCATGGACACAATTAATAAGTTGTCCAGAGGTTAAATCCTTAAGATTATAGACATCATAGCCTACTTTGGCAATGACTTCACATGGGTCAGTTCATAAGCTATCTAGCTTGTTCTGTGGCTCATAAAGTTGTTGTTGATACATTAGGACTTGGTTACCAACTTGAAACTTTGGAAGTGCTGGTAGATAACTTGGTCTTGTGAGTAACTCTTACCTCAATATTCCTTTAGACTGTTGAAAGCTTGGGACTGAGTCTGCATTATCTGCTTGGTCAAGATATTAAATAATTGGAAATAAGTAGATTCACCACAGTTGGCATTCAGGGAAGCCAAGTGCATGAGAAGACCAGGTTGTTGGCCATATAGCATCTTGAATGGGCTTACACCAGTTCTGGAATGTATGGTGAATCTGTAAGCCATGAAAGTTGCACCTAGGTGTATATCCCATGAAGAAGGTCAATTATATACCAGTTTCTTCAGTATTCTAACTAGAGTTCCATTAACTCTCTCAACAGCTCCATTTGTCTTGGGTTGGTATGGCGCAGAAGAAGTACTCTGGATTTCAATTAAATCATGTAGTTGTGGTAAGATAGCCTTGACAAAGTTAGCTCCATTGTCAGTTAAGATTGTAGCAGGACAACATGTTGTTCAATTATCTCTTGAAGTACAAACTTAGCAGTTTTTAGGGAGTTAGCAAAAGCAATATGTCTGACTTTGACCCACTTGATTAAGTGATCTATGGCAACTATGATGTACTTCAACTTTCTGGGGCCATCCCTGGGGAGTGGTCTTACAACATCAATAGACACTGTTTAGAAAGCGTATCCAGGCAGAACAGATCAATAAGAGTGTTGGCTAGATTTTTCTCTAAACCTGGCGCACTGGAAGTATTTGTTGATGTATTCTGAAATTTTGGTTGTCATATTTCCCAATAGACATACTCTAACATTGTTTTCATTATTTTCTATATCCCTGCATGGCCTAATTGTTGATGGAAATCATCAAGGTAGGAAAGTTGGTTGGAGGGACAAATATAGGGAAGGATAGTGCCTTATACTTTTCAAAGAGTTTATCATCTTTTATAAAGGTATTTATACTCAGTTGTTGGAGTATTCTCTTAACTTTGTTGTCTAGAGAACTACATTGGTCTGGTTGGCTTATCAACTCATAAAGTCTATCTAGGTCCTCTCCTAAGGCGGCAACAATTGGTAGTCTGGATAGGGCGTTGTCATTTCCATGTTTGATCCCTGGTCAGTGGATAATGTCAAAATTGAAGTTTTTTAACTTGGCAGCCCATCTTGCTAATCTGCTTTCTGGGTCTTTCATCTTTCTTAACCATACTAGGCTTGAGTGATCAGTGACTACTGTAAAGTGTGTTCTATGGACATAGGAACAACACTATTTGATAGCATTTAAAACTGCTAGGCATTGAAAAAAGCGCCTTTTGGGAAAACTTTAAATATGGAATTAGGAGAGAAGAGAAGTATCTTTTATTGGGTAATACTAGACTTATATAGACTTGACTGTGGTGAAGGTTTAGTTGGATGAACCTAGGGGTTGGTCATGTGCAGGATGAGTTCAAGCCACTGGATACTAGGACAGACATGTGATATTGCTTGTTTGACATTCCTGGTATGTCAAATGGTATATTGGAAGGGAACCAAATTGGGAAATCACTGGAAGTTAAGTAGGTTGGTGGTAGCCAGAATGCTTATACATCCAGATCCTTGACACCCCCCTTAAGGGGTTACTCTGGTACATCAGGAGGGGGCTTTGTTTTCACAGCTGCCACCTGATGCTCCTGGAGCTTTTTACTAGTTTCAACCAGTCTGGTTGAGTTTTCTCCTTTACTGAGGCAGAGACGGGTTCTGTGGTATTTCTTGACAATTGGGGTTTTGGCACCTTGTAATTTTACTAGATAGGTGTTGTGATCTGGTCTGTACTTGATGATTCTTCCCGGTCCCTGGTGTACTGGATCTAGTTTCTTTCTCTTGCCAGCTAGAATTTAGAAGGGGGAGATGATGGGAAGTGATTCATCTGTAGAGGTTACTTTTTGTGTTTTGAACCTCTTTATTTCTGCTATTTTAGCTTTGAGGCGGATGTGTTGTAAATTTGGTGCTTTTTCTACTGTGAGGGGTTTCCCTGGGGGGATCTTTATGTATGGCTGCTTTTTGTGGGTAGTATTTCTTATTTTTACCTGTAGGTTAGCTCAAACAGGGAGTAGCCTGTTCCTTGATTGGTGCGGACTCGGGATACTAGTAATGCATGTTTCATGTATAGTGGCTGTGTGTCTTTGGCTTTGCATTATAATTTTCTCTAGGGTCCTGATAAGGCTGCTGTTTAGGTGTTCCATTCTGCTGTAGGCCTGTATGGAGATGTTGTGGAATGTTTAATGTTTTTGGATTTTAAGTTGGTGTTTACTACGTGGTCTGATAACTTGGTTGCTCTATCATTTATGATGTAGTCTGGGGTGCCGTAGTTGGATATGATTGCTTTGTTAATTATTGGTTTATGATTTCTGCTTTGTGGTCCTTTGTTGCTCAGCAGATGGGCCAGCGTGTGGCAAAGATGATGGCTTTAATTAGGAAGTGTTGTTTTGTCTTTGTTTCTAGGAAGAGGCCCACTACCTCCAGTCCCCAAACCTTGAATGGTTCAGGGTCAAGTACTAGGCCAACCGTTGGCTGGGAAGCCTTTGTGCTGGTGTATTTCTTGCACACTGTGAACTTTTTCAGAACATCAATTATATCTTGTTTGAGATTGGGCCACCATACTATCTTTTTTAATATAAGGTATAGGTTATTAGCCTTTGTATGTCCTAGTAAGTGATCTCTTAATATGGTGTCAACTCTTTGTGCAAGTGAGATGCACAGGACATGTTTGTTGTTAATGATTTTATATAATGCCATTTGATAAATGAAAATACTTTTCATTCCTTAATAATATATTGTGGTTCAGTTGGTGTGTTGAGGGTTCTTTCCCTTTTTTCTTGCACTCAGTGTTATATAGGTTGGGCCAGCCAGGGTCCAGGTAGTCAGGATGATCCTTTCTTGGCTGACATAGTCTAGAAAGAGCATCAGCTGTGACCAGCTCTGCCCCTTTTTGTATTGGATGTCCAAATTAAGCTGTTCCAGCAAGGACATCCATTTGGCTTGTTGCAGTGCAAGTGCATTCTGAGTTTTGAAATATATTAAGGATTTATGGTCAGTTTTTACTCAGACATTAAGTTCCTTCCAGATAACATCTCCATTTCTTGCATGTGTGGTATATTGCTAGCAATTCATTTTTGCGTATTGGGTATCTCTTCTCAATGTTGGTTAGGTTTCTGCTTTTGTAACATACTGGCAGGAAGTCTTTCTGCCCTGGCTGGCAGATGCGCAGGACTGCTCCAATAGCGGTGTCACTGGCATCTGACTTGATCTTGTAGCACCTGTTGTTATTAGGGTATTGCAAGATTGGTGCTTCAATCAAAGCTTGTTTTAATAGCTGGAAATTCTTGTCACACTCTGGTGTCCAGATGAATTTCTTTTTGGTATTTCCCTTGATTAAGTCATTGATTGGTGAGGTGAGTTTTCTGCAGTCTTTGATATATTTCCATAGGTAAGCTACCATATCAAGAAATCATCTTACTTGTTTAACAGAGGTGGGGTGTTGCATGTTATTTATGGCTTTTATTTTGTCTGGATCTGCTTTGGTGCCACCATCCAAGACAATGTGGCCCAAGAACAAGAGTTCTTTTTCCATAAATTGGCACATACTTTTTTTGCATAAAGTTTGATCTTTGCAAGTAAATTGAGTGTCTTGCGGACATGTGTGAGGTGTCCCTCTTTTGTTTTTGAGAATACAATGATATTGTCAAAGTAGCATAATGTATTTGAAAGACTATTTAGCGCTTGGTTCATCATGGTGACAGGGGTTGCAGGTATGTTGGTCACTCTAAAGTTCATTTATTCAAGTTGCCCAGACATCTCTTACTGGTACAACAGGCCCATAGGTCCATAAAGGAATAAGCAAGCAAAATAAAAGTGACAGTCTAAGGGGGAGGGGACAAGGAAACCAGAGGGCCTGGAGAAAAACCTTGAGGGGAAGGGGCGTGGGGTGTTTGTGTCAGGCACCCACCTTCTAGGGAGTAAACCCTCTATGTGGTGAATAATTGCAGAGTGATTCAATCCCATCACCAGGGATCCCACAGGTAAGGAGACCATTCCCAGATGAAATAACTCTCCAAGGAGCCAGTACCCACCTAGCAGGGGATTAAAATGACCCAGAAAGAATTACATGCCAAGGTAACTTAATATTAAGGCTGAAGCCAAAGGAAAAAACACTTGAGGTTTGTTCACCTGGGTGGAGGAGCCATAAACCTTGGTTTCTTCCAAGACAGGTGGATTGTTGGAGAGGGGAATTTTTGTGTACCAGACCCCCTGAACAACGCAGTGCCAGGAGCTGTCAAGAAACTGAGAATCTGTTGTTGTGCCCAAATCAGCTTGTGAACCTATAGAAACGCTGGCAAACACCGTCAAAGTCAGGACTATCCAGAGTAACCATTTATACCCAAGCCACTCCCTAAGAGGAGTCTTGGGTAATTTCATGGTCTTGGAAATTTAGAGGATGTTTAAAAGTAAAAATTAACAAACAGTCACTTGGGTGAATGTAGACTTTATTGATTGAACAAGTAATAGATCATAACTTACCAGCCTTATATAGCATGGTAGCAAAAAATAAAAGCTGGAGGAAACATAAAGGGGATTAACATCATGGAGAAGAAATTGGAGATACTTGGGGAATTTGGAGATCCTGGGGAGTTTGGTATTAAACTGGGATTATTTGTCTTATTGGAGCCAAAATATTGACCTCAAGGTGGTTTAAAAACAATGTTTGGTTTAAATTACCAACCCACAGGAACAGGCAGAAGCAGGAGATGATCAGCTATTCCCCAGTTAAATATGGGGAAGGAGAGCAGAAAATAGCCCTAGAAACAGCGGGCAACAGGCCAGTTTTGAGTAATTTAAAGTCAAAACTGTTGTCAACGTCATCTGGATGCTTAAGAACCTCTTTCAAAATTATTGCTGCATCACCTGATTAACTGAAATTGTTAAATGAAGGTAACAATTTATTCTTAATTAAACTAATGTTTTTCATCCTTTCAATTGTCAACACAGACAGAGGAGGACCCGGGTTCAAATCCTGTTGTTGGAATCACTTTTTTTAAACCTGCATCAAAGTAATCATTTTCAGGTAAAATAGGACAGTAACTACTAACTGACCCAACCATTTTAGGATCCAAAATTAACCCCAAAGAAGGGGATATTTCTGCCAATGTATCAAGAGGAGAATTGTTGTCAGTAGGCTCTGAAAGAGCATTTCTGACAGTTTGGACCACTTCTGGAAGGACAAAGGCAGCTTGTTTTTGCTCTGGAAAGAGGATCAAGCCAGGGATTGATGACCACTTTTCTGCTAGCTCCCTGCATAATGCACTGGATTTTATTACCAAAGAAGACTTGGCTTATGATACATACAAGTTTGTGCGCTATGAGGGAATTTATGGCTTGTGCTGGATGTAGAGTGGCACCAAAGGATTTAATGACAGCATAGTGAATAACCCATAATGTGGTGTGAAATACTGCTGCCCTGAAAGACTTGGGAGTGCAGGAGGGGGCGTTAATGAAAAACCAGTCCACCTCTAATCCCTCCAAGGGTGTGGGGTATGGGCATGCTGGCTGGAGAATTGCACAGTCAGCCTGCCATACTCTTATGCTTTGGGGGCATTCAAAGAACCTGTGTGTCACAGTGTCAGTTTCCCTGCATCTGTTGCAGTTAGGGTTTGGGCAGTTGCTGCAGTCAGCTGTATGGTATACCCTGCGGAGAACCTTCCATGTGTTTGTCTGTATTTTGAGGTTGACCATGTCTTGTGGCAGTACCGCCAGAATAGGCTCGCCTTGAGGCTTGTGTTGTTGTGTGGAAGTACCTCCAATATCTCTGGGACCACCACTGGTCTTGGGGGTTCTGGAATGGGTGCCCCAGGTAGGGCGGGAAGGCCCATGAACATTGAGCGCAATACCAGTCTGGCCCTATTTCTATGGGCAGCTGCAGGTCTGAATGAGCTGATGCTCCAATATTCTTGATATGTTGATAGCATTGTTTTCCAGAAGGCTTCCATCCCTTTGGGGCCCCTTTTGACTGTTACTCTTGATAGCCAGTTGTTGAGGATGTGTTGCTTATGCTCTGGGTTTAGGCCCAGAGCCTTGGCCCATTGTGTCCTAAAGGCGTTGGTACAGTGGGGTTCCGTTGCATGGGTGGAGAGTACCATAGACATTGTCTGTCCAAAGATCTTGGCTGAGGCCCAACGGACATCACATAAACCCAGTCCACCCCTAAGCTTGTTGCCAATCAGCTTTTTTGTGGCAATTGACTTAGTGCCTGGTCTCCAGAGCGTATGTTGAACCATTTTATTGAGGCTAATAAAGAACTATTGGATAGGGGAAAAACTGGGCAGTGTACCAGACTTTTGAGTACCCCAGCGTGTTTAAAAGTTAGACCCTGCTGATCTGGGTCACTAGGTTAAATTGCCAGGAAGACATGGACTAGATACAGCACTGAGGATGCCAATTCCATTACCTGTGTGCCAAAACCTCCCACCTTAACCCATGTGCCCAGATGGCGCACCAGGTCTCTAGTTGGATTGATGGCCAGAGGGGATCTGAAGCCCGGGCTCCTTATGATGATGGCCTGGAACTTGTTGGTGTTCACTTTAGCCTGTGATAGTTTAGATTAGTCCTTGAGTGCCTTTGTGAATATTGAAACCTCACTTTTGGATGCCAGTCCTACAATGCAATCATTGGCAAAAGCCTTGATTGTGAATGGGTCTTGTCCATAGGTCCGCAGGCCCAACAGTTTAATGCTGAGGTGGCGTATCCATGGGTCAATGGCTAGGTTGTATAGGAGAGGGCTAAGAGGGTCTCCTTGACGGAGGTCTCAGGATATGAAGACCTCTTCTGTCTCCCCATGGGCTGTCACCAACTGGATGGATGATTCTTGTAGAAGAGATCTCAACCAGACCCTAAAGGTTTCAGGAACAGAGTGGGCTTTGAGGCACACATCAAGGTATGGCCATGATACCCTATCATATGCATTTTCTTGGTCCAGGAAGATAGCAATACCATTCTGTGATTTGTCCTGCAGTATATTTGTGACTGTGTTCACATTGTTGGCAATTTTGTGGCCCGGAGTAAATCTGTGTTGATTAGGATGTGTGGCCTGAGAGATTATCTTGCACATCCTGGCAACCAGAATTTTGCAAAGTAGCTTCTGGTCAATTTTAAGGAGTGTTATGGGCAGCCAGTTCTTTTAGTTATGCTCTTGATCTCTTCTTGTGAAGCAGAACAGTCAAGCTATTGCCACCACCCGGGATAGTAGACCCATTTCTTAGGGCCGTGTTAAAGACGTCCAAAAGAACGGTTCTGAAGAGGGTGAAATAGTGTCAGTAGAACTCATATGGCAGCCCATTGGGCCCAGGGGCCTTCTGTTTTGGTGCCATGTGAATGGCTTCTTCCAGTTCTTCCATTTCAATAAGGAGGTCAAGATCTTTCATTTTGGGAGTTGTCAGAACCGCCTCTAGCCATTTCCTGAGGGCCGCAAGATTTGACTCCCTTTTGGAGGCATATAGGCCTCTGTAAAAAGCGTGTATTGAGGAAAGAACCCCTTCCTTTGAGGTATGAGATGTGCCTTTATCCACAACTTCAGACAGAGTCTTCTGTGCTTGTTCTTGTTTTGTACATGGCAATAAAGGCCTTGGTAGGCTGTTTGCCCTTAATGTCAAAGAGGTTGCTGCCTAAAGCAGGCTAGGTTATATTGGTTCTGTTCAATCCTAGCCAATTTTACGCAGGCCGCTTGCCAGGCGGCTGTCTGGCCCAAGTTTTTTGTTTTGGCATGTCTGCTTCCAGGTGTTAGATAGTATTGGTTATTCTTTGTTTTTAGGCCTTCCTAGCAGTCATGAGCTGGGATGATTCCTTACAAATCTGCCCCTTAACATTGGCTTTAATGGCAGCCCATTGGTCCGCTTGCCCGTGTTTTTTTGTTGATCTCATTGTTGAGGTAATTGATTGGCTAATCCATTTTCTGTTTGAGTTGTTAGGGAGCAGGTGTGATCTGCGCGTTGCACATTCCCTTTGGTCCCCAAGCCTAATGGTGGCGCAGAGGAGTCTGTGATTGAACCCTAGAATGTCAACTAGTAGGTGTGGAAAAGATATGGCTGTCAAGCCCAGGGAGATGAATATATAGTCAATATGAGAAGCAGAGAATTCTATTGTTTCCACGGGGTTGATCCAAGTCATAATTGTGGGGTATCCTGCTTCAAAATCTGCAATATCAATGAGTCCCAAGCCCTGTTGCCAGTCCCCAAACAAGCTTGCATGGTCCAGAAGGGGGATGGGTGGAGCCTTGTCTGCTGGTAGCAGCCACAAGTTGAAGTCCCCAACACAGATGGTATTTGGAGGGAACTCAATCTGCTTGAATTGTGCAAAAAAGGTTGCTTTGTCCTTGTGGGCTGACGGGCCGTAGATAACTGTAAAGATGAAATTTTCATCTTTGATGTCAATATCCGCCATTAGAAGTCTGCCGTCAAGATGTGTACATTTGTTTGTTGCTTTGATTAGAGATCCCCATCTGATCCATATGGAACATTTCTTGGACCAAAGGGTAGTGTGTGATAGCATGAGCTGCTGAAAACTTGGCCCACCTCAGAGCTGAAGTTGACTTCAGTCAAGCCATAAAATCAGCTATGAGGGAGAGCAGGATGTTTCTTTTCTTTGCCTGGGACTGGGGGCATGAAAATCCTGCAATGTTGAGCGTCCCTATTTTGATTGTGGTTCCAGTAGTCACTATGCCAATGTGGCCCCCCGGCAGTGGGACCACTATTGGTGGTGGCTGAGGCTGGGGTTGGGCCTTTTCATGAGCCTTTTTCTGGCACAACATGATTGGCTTGACCACCTCATACTCAGCCATGATGCCCCAGGCTAGGGCTACAAGAGCATTGACCTGGGTACCAGTTGGCGCAGTATTCTGGGGCTCCTTGGGGGTGTCTTGTTCTGCGTCCTGGACCCCTGCTATGGTTGTGGGGCAGAGAGCCTCTCTGTGGCCAAGCGCAGAGCATAGCAATCAAATAGGCAGGGTTTGCTCTGGGAACACCTTGAACTTGCCACTCAATGTACCATTGTTTTTCAGAATAGTTGCATGACGTGGGATGGACAAAATTCTGCTATTCTCTATGGCTTGATCATAGCCATTGCCTTTGTTGTGGTCAGGTGCCCCATGTATGGGTTCTTTAGCAGCTCAAACTGCACAATTTCCCCATACTTGGACAGTCCTTCTTTAAGCTGAGATTCCACCTCCTCACTAGGCATGTCCAAAGGAAGGGCCTCAAAGGACATGAAGAGTGTGGTGTCCTGGTTGAATCTGGTGCATGTGGTGGGCAGGACCATCTGGTTCTTCTTCCCCTTGGGATCAGTAATCTCAAGGGTAAAGATCTCCTCCGCTGCTTGATCTGCATTTTCCTTGCAGAGGAAGCCCAAATCAAAGAAGTCCTTGAGAGGACTCTGGTGGAGGGACATCGCCTTTGGATAAGCTGTGGCTATTGCCTTGGCTGCCTCTTGGAACTTAGTGGGGTTGCCTTCAAAGTTGACTCTGATCTCATGAGGGACAGAGGACTTGGGGAGGGCTCTGGTAATGTGCTAAAACCATCATTCAGAAGTGATAAACTTGAGCCACCCTTCAGATGGCACAAATGGTCCCTTCTTGGTGGCTCTGGCATAGTATGCCAGTTGGTCCTTGAAAGGGCGCTTCTGACCCTGGACCACCTTGGCCCAGGATCTGTTGTTGTTGTTTCATACCTTTCTTTTTAATAAAAGCCTTATTTAAAAACTCAGACTATTATGCTCTTATCACTTGCTTTTAAATTCTCAATTCCAAAAAGTGGTATTGAGCTGATAAAGAAAGGTATCATCCCAAATTTCATTACCCTACATTCAAAAGATCCAAATTGCATACAGAACACAGTTTTTGGTATGTTCTTTTCTTTAACTTCAACCTGGTTTTAACCTGAGGTGAGGTCAATTTTGGAAAAAAACTTTGGTTCCAGAGAGTCTTGCAAACAGATCCTCTATGAGTGAAAGAGGATATTTATTCTTTACTGTGCTTGCATTTAGTGCTCTGTAGTTGGTTACCAGACAGAGGGTGCCTTCCTTTTTCTTTACAAAGAACACTGCTGCCCCCATGGGGATTCAGACAGTTGAATGAATCATTTGGCTAGGTTGTCCTCAATGTGACTTTTGAGGGTTTGGGTCTCCATGGGGAGAGTCTTTAGAGAGATGCAGGTTTAAGCATGGCTTTACATAGGTTGATGCCATGTTTTACCTCTTATTTGGGGAAAAACTTTGTGAGTTCTTCTTTGAATACATGAGTGTATTCATTTAGGAGTGCCGCGAGTTCTGGGCATTGGTTTTTTGTTGTTTGTATATTATTGAATTTTATGTACCTCATTATGTGGAGGGTACTATTTTTAGTTAGACGTTCTGAGTTGTCTTGGTTTATGACCTGGATAAAAACTTTGTCTCTTAGAATAAGTTGTTGGGTTCTTTGAGGATATTAAAATTGACTCCGCTGCATTTGACGGTCATGGTTTTTGTTTTCCAAAATACGCTGGGGTTTAATTGGGTGAACCAGTTTATGCCTGCTACAATTTCATAGTTTATGTTGTTCATGAAAAGTCCTTTGATAGACGTTTGTATGCCTTGGAGGTCAATTCTGAAGAGAGTTGTTTTGCCTTGGAGTAGAGCCTTTGATTTTTCTGCCATTCTGGCATATTCGAAGTTGTGTTTTTTCAACTGGTATTTTGTACTTGGTTACAAATGATTTGCTTACCATAGTGTGTTGTGCACCAGAGTCAAATAAAATTTTATGTGTATGTGCTTTGTAAGTGCATGGGTAGACAAGAAGTTGTGAGCAATCTTTAATTTTCACGTTCATAAAAATGTAGGATTGCAGGACACATGGGATGCAAGTAACAGAGTTTGTGCCTTGGTACAGTTTCTTGTCAAGTTGGGGGGAGACAGGGGCACTTAAGCCTTTTCCCTCTCTTATTTTCCCTGTTCCTCTGTTTGAGACTTTCAAGGTCAGAGAATGTGGGGTCAGATTCATAGCAGGTTGCTGTTTCAGCATTGTTTACTTCAGCGGTGTCCTCTTTCTTGGGACACAAGTGGTTTGCGCTTTGGCTGCAATTGCCCTTGTTGCAATTGGAGTTGCTGTTGCTATGATTAGTGTTTTGGCGTTTGTTGCCATTGGACTTTTCTCTGCCATTATTGTTTGAGGAGCAGTTGCTGTTGTGTGCAGCATATTCCATGTTTGCGCGTTTTTCTGCACACTTGGCTTCTGCAATGAGAGCAACATGGAGGTATTAGCCTCTGGATGAATAAGGGCATAGAAAGAGTGTTTCATTCTGTTGATGAATGAGGCTCTGGTATTTACGTTGTCAGCTTGTGCTGGGTTTTGGATTTTGCGGTGTATTTCTTCAAATTCATTGGTGTAAGCTGTGATAGTGGTCTTCTGAGGAAGATTACTGAATTTTATTGCAATGTCTTGAAGGGATTCAGTTACATGAAAGTTGTGAGTGATGTCTACTTTTAAATCTTCAAAGTTTCAAGCTGGTAGCCAGTTTGTGAGCCAACTCAGGTGGCAAACCAGTTAGCTGCGGCCTTGTATAGGTGCTTGCTGGCTTCCTGAACCCATTTCTTGTGGGGGATGTGGCTGGTGCGGAGTTTAGTGGCTGAGTGATCTAGCCAGTTGATAACATTTTCTTTGTTTTTACCAAAGAAATTGTCAATACCAATATCTTTGATGTTGTTAATCTTACCTGTGGTAGGTGGTTGTGGGTTTGTTTGTGGTTGAAGAGAGCAACTGGATTGAATTATCTTGGAACATGCTTTGGGCATGACCAGACATTTGAATACAGTGCATCCACTAGGTATATACTTGTTGATGTTTTGGGCGCTGAAGTACGTTTTCCAGGTCTTCTGGGATGTGGCCTAGTTGAGTATGTGAGCAAAGATGGGCAGGTTTTGGTCAGTCATTTTCTCTTTCATGAGCGTGGTCAAAAACTTAGCTGCTACCAGGGATAAGGAGCACCTTTTGGGGAAGCTTCAAATATAGAATTAGAAAAGAAGAGAAGTATATTTTACTGGGTAATACTTTAGACTTATATAGAATTGGCTGGGGAAGAATTTTAATTGTATCAAATCTAGGGATTGATCATGTGCGGGATAGGTTCAAGCCACTGGATACTTGGGCAGCATGTGATATTGCTTGGTTATCATTCCTGGTATGTCAAGGGTATATTTTAAAGGCACCAAATTGGGCAATGAATGGATGTTGAGTAGGTTGGTGGTAGCCAGAATGCTTGTACATCAGATCTTTGACAGTAGTAAATTAACACCTAGTTGATGCAACTTTCAATCCAGAAGCTAGCTGGTGTCTTAGGCAATCCGGAATGACTGCTTCATTTGAAAGACAATCAGGATCCCTTATGATCAGGAAGTAACCCAGCACAATAATTATTTGAGTAATTGACTAATGATGGGTTTAATCACAACCCCCAAAGAGTATCAACACCACGTCATAAGTGGATTATACTTATATTGCCACCAGAGTGGCCATTAATCCAAGGATTGCACTAGCTGCTCCAACAGAACCCAAGGGGCCACCATTTCAGCAATAAATAACACTTCCAAGTCTTATCCTATCATTGACACTAATTTATGTTACCATGACCATGAGATGAACACTGTAGCCCTCCTAGACAGTGAGGCAACCCTCAATTACATGGAACATAGTCTAGCTGAGAAACTGGGTGTACTAATACAGTGAAACTCCTGACTGATAACCTTGGGTAACAAGACAACAGACCTGTCCCACAAATTCAAAGATTCTGTCTCCCTGAAGCTAAATAGAAAACTCATGCCCACCAGATTCCATGTCATGGAGAAGCTTCCCAAACCTGTAGTGAAAGGGTTTGAATGATGGGTTGACCACCAATTGAACTTGGACTATAAGAACCACCAGGTTATTGTCACTCATGAGAGCCAAACTTTATAGGTTTCCTGCTTGAACCCTCAGCAGCCCCTGAGCTAAACAACATCACCATGGAATCCTGAAAAGTTGAGATCCCAAAATGTTTGAAGCCTTGGGAGTCCGTCTTCTCAGAAGAAGAAGTCACCACCTTGCCTAAACACAGCCAGTTTGACCACGCTATCAACCTCCTCCCCAAAATCCAACCTAAGCATGAACCTGTCTACAGTTGTAACATGAAGGAACAAGCCATCTTAAGAGAGTACTTGGACAAGATGTTGAAGAAGGGATATATAAATGTCTCCAAATCTCCTTGTTCATCCCCTTTACTGTTTGTTAAAAAGAAGGGTAGCAACCTATATCCTTGTGTCAATTACTAGGACCTAAAAAGCATAACAGTAAAGAAAAAATACCCTGTAACTAATTCTGAAGACAGATCAGACCAGCTTTCAGGAGCCAACATATTCTCAAAGGCTGATTTGAGGGATGTCTTTAACCAGATCCGGATCAGTCCTGGTGAAAAATGGAAGACAGCCTTCAAGACTAGATAAGGTCTCTACAAATACCTGGTTATGCTGTTTGGGTTGTGCAACGCCCCAGCACCTTTCAAACTATGGTGGACATGGTTTTGGGAGGTCTCAAGGACCAGTGTTGCATAGCCTACTTAGATCACACCCTCATTTACAGTTGCATCCCCAAAGAACATGTTGAACACCTTCAAGCTGTCCTACAAGCTTCAAGGAACACAGACTCTTTGTTAACCTCCAGAAATGTGAGTTGTTCCAATAGGAAGTAGATTTCTTGGGCTACAATATACTGAAAGGAGGTTTTTCAATGACACCCAACAAAATAGAGGCTGTGACGTTATGGCCTGAACCTAAGAACTGCAAGGAGGTCAGAAGTTTCCTGGGCCTGGCAAACTTCTGCTGGGATTTGACCAAATTTTTCTTCAATCTGCTTGCCCCTGACAAGCCTCAACTCTGAGAAACATCCCTTTGTGTGGGATGACGCCACCAAATCCACCTTTGTGTTGCTAAAGAACGCCTTTGTTTCCACCCCTGTCTTAGCAATGCCAGTTTACAATAAGCCCTTCATTGCGGAAACAGACACCTCTGACTTTGCATTGGGGGGTGTTGCTTCAGGAGGGGCATGATAGTAAGCTGCACCCTGTAGCTTACTACTCAAGGAAGTTCACTCCGCCTGAGTTGAACTACCCCATCTACAATAAAGAGATGCTTGCTATCATTCAGTCCTTAAAACATTAGAGAAGATACTTGTGTGACGCCAACCACCCAGTGAGAATCATGACTGATCACAAGAACCTGACATACTTCTTCAAACTGCAATAACTGAATCAGTGACAAGCTAGATGGGCCCTATTCCTAGCAGATTACAACTTATCAATCAGCTACAAGCCTGGCAAGATCAACATTGTGCCAGATGCCTTAAGCCAAAGAGTTGACCTTTTTCCTAGTGCCAAAGAGATTGAAGAATTCAACACTAAATTTTTGTTGTCCCCAAACATGATTGAGCCAATGCTCCTATTCCTGGGACTAGCCAGTAGAAGAGAAGAAATCCAACAAGCTCAGACCATAGACCAGCACTGCATCTTCATTGTGGAAGACTTAAAGAAAGATATCAACAGTTGATACTACCAAACTGGTTACTCCCTACATGGAAACACCCTGCAACTACATGGACTCACCTACGTACCAGAGGGTCTACTGCGCTTAGAGATACTGAAGTAATACCACAACTCCCCCATGTCAGGACACCCTGGGCGTACAAAGACTCTCAAAGGGATTCAGAGAACCTACATGTGGCCTAGGATGAAGCCAGAAATTGAAAGATACCTCTGTGGCTGCGAGACATGTGGATGTACCAAGCCTGAGCGAGGAAAGCCAGAAGGATTATTACGGCCCCTTCAGATTGAAGAAGGCCCTTGGAAGTCAGTATCCATGAACTATATTTTGGAGCTACCTAATTCAAAAGGATTCAATGCCATCCTTGTAATTATTAATCATTTTATTAAAATGGCTCACTTCATTCCAACAACAACCAAAGCAACAGCAAAAGAAACTGACACCCTATTCCAAAATCAAGTATTCATGAACCACAGACTCCCACAAGAAGTGGTCTCAGACAGAGGTCCATAATTCACCTCCAATTTTTGGGCCCAAATCCTAAAGGACTTGGGAATAAAAAGGTTGTTGTATACTGGATATCACCCCAGAGCAACAGACATACCAAAAGAGTAAACCAGGTCCTTAAAAAGTTCCTACAATGCTATGTTAACTTAGAACAGAACAATTGGGTAAACACCTACCAATGGCTCAGTTTGCGTACAACAACCAAGAGCACAGCTCCACTGGTATGTCCCCCTTCAGAGCCAACTACAGCTTCAACCCCACATGAGATGCCCCCCATAGAGGAAGCTGACAGCCCAGAAGGACAAGACTGGATCAGCAACATCCATGTGTGCCAAGAAAAATGTGCCCAGAACCTGAGAAGATCAGTACAAGTATACAAGGAATTTGCCAACAAGAAACAAAGCCCTGGCCCCCCAATTGAAGTAGGAGACCTTGTGTACCTCAGCGCAAAGAACATCAAAACCACTGCCCCTTGCGCTAGCTTGATTCCCTAAAAAACAGGTCTTTACAAGGTCTTACAATGAATTGGTACCATAGACTACTAACTAGAAGTGCCCCCAGATAGAAGATTCACAACGTATTCCACCACTCCCTGTTATCAAAAAAATGACCTTCTCTCCTGCACCAGATAGTGATAACAGCTCCCCCACCAATCAAAATATGAAGCTTCACAGAACACAAGGTCAAAGCCATCCTGGGACACAAACTTCAATACCAAAAACCTTACTTCCTAGTTAAATGGAAAGGATACCCCCATGAAGAGAATACTTGGGAACCAGAATCTAACATGGAGAATGCCACCACCCTGCTGAAGGAATATAATTCTTGGAATAAAGAGTTGTTCCCTTCAATCTTGACAATGGTAGGGGATGATGTCAGGTCATAGATTGCCCTTGATAGTCAGCTGGCCTCCTTAGAGTTGAGAAAACCCCACAGCTTGGGAACCCCTACCAAGTATCTCCCAGAGCAAGAAAAACCCCATTTTGACTAAAAAAATATCCCGGGATTCAGAGACACATAAGCCTTGAATCCCTGGCTTCAGTTATATTGACAAATTTGGGCCTCTCAACTATCAGGAAATTGTACATTGGGAGCGTGATTGTTTGATTGTGCAATTGGGCGCTTAATCACTTGTGGGATCTATAAATAACTGTGGCACCTTGGCATGCTGCAGTTTGAGAAAGGTTCATGTTATACCAACTAATAAGTACCCACCCCCTGGTCCAAGTACGCAAATTCCAGTGAAATTGTAAGTTTAACTGCAATTGATGCCATCAGTTCTCTGGTGGAACTAAAAGCCTCAAAATTACCAGTAAGTATAAATAGTGAGAAGAAGAAGCCCTCCTCACTGTTGAAATCTTAATAAAGCAAGTTTATTCCCAGAAATCATTATCTTATTTCAGGAATTGTCTATTTTTGCTCCAATTTAATTATTCTCTTTGCATCTATTTGGGAATCCACAACACAATACAAATTTGCCTATCCATATTCTCCTGGCTATACTCCTGCTACCTCAGTCAATCCACCATGCGCTATTGACTAAAAGTATTACCACCCTCATCATCTGGATCTCCTGCCTAAAATGAAGGAGATTCCTGCTGCTCCCCCTACCCAATACGCCTCCTGCCCAGGACTTCAGTAAGTTAGGGTTTGGCTACATCACAGTATTAGGTCTGGCCAACCAGGCCGTGCCTCATACTGGGAGTTGACGCCCCCTAGCTACTGCAGTCAACTATCTTGTCTGTATTGCACCTATTGTGTACATGGCCTTCCAGGCCCAGCCTGCCTCCCCTGTGGGAGTCCAGTTGGACTCTGGTATGGGCCATGACATAGATATCAGAAAATGCACAATTGCCACAGCAAAGAAAATCACCCAATTAATGGTAATAAACATTAATTTATTAGCCCATTACATTACCATTATCTCTCAAAATCTGACTAAAAAGCTTACAGAATTATTACCAATAGATAAATATACAGGCTTTAAAATGCACTATGTATCAATATCTGTACTAAGCGTTAATGGCTCTCTAATATAAACACCTTCCATTTAAATAAATTACAATGAAAAGGGCCTTGTTTACAATGAATTTTATTAAACAAAATCCATTGAGTTATGCACATAATATCAAAATATCAAGAGTTGACGTCTAATTGCAATATTATAATGCAAAATTTATTTTTATGGTCCTTAATTTATTATTGATGATGAAAAATATTCATGTGTTTAAGGTAGTACTAAAAAACAAGTTTTTTATGCAATTCAACTAACAATTCAAATATCTACAACTTGATAAATTAATTTGAAAAACACCTGCAAAAGGTTGTTGAAATAGAAAAAAATATCAAGGAACTTGTTGCAACTGAACCAATGAGAGTTCAGTACTTGGAATTGGGGAAGACAACAGTCCAATAGGAAAGGACAGAATAATAAGAATAAGGTATTGTTTATTGTAGGGTATTGTGGTTAATATACTAAATGGGGAAGCCACAAGGCCACAAGGGGGTGGCATAGTGGGGAGTTCCATGTAGGGTTTGGAGCTGAGGAATAACTCATGCGGGGATCAGTGGGTCAAATTGGCAACACTCCTAATTAGGATGAAGTGCCCGCCATTTGACCTCGCCATCAGATCCATTCATAACGTTAGATATGTCAAGGGGTGACTCATTGAGCGCCCCCTGTGTATCGTAAGATATATTAGCGGGCAAGGTTTGAACCTTGGTTGCAACACCCCCCTTGCCCCCTGCTTGTTGTCAGACACCAGGACTGGAGTCTGCAGAAGGTCTGGGAAGGTCTGCACAAACAGCTTTTGTGTGGAGATGGCACAGCAGGGGCGCAAGCAATCGTGGTGAAGTTTCTTGGTATTTCCTTGGGCATCCTCAAGTTGGTAGGTGTGGTTGTTGTGAACGGCAGCTACCTTGAAGGGCCCTAGGTGGTTGGGTTCTAATTTCGCAGAATTGGGGTTGAGGGTGTAGACGGGGTCACCTACGGCGTACCTAGCTTTGAGGTGTTTTGTCCCCCCTGCAATCTGCTTGTGTTTGATCTCCTGGGCTTTGGCGCGCATTGGTCTAGGGAGGGAGTTGGCACTAAGGGGGGTTTGTTGGGAACCTTGGATTGTAGTTTCTCCTGTTCAATCCCTGTCAGACTGTCAGGTGTTCCAAAGGCCAGGGTGTTAGGACTGAACCCAGTGCCCCTGTTGATTCTTGCTTGCAGGATCAGTATGGCAGTGGGAAGATGTTCAGTCCACGCAGTATTAGGGTGCTCTTGTGAGAGCTTGGCAATCAATTGAACCGGGGAACCATTTAACTGTTCTACGCACCTGTTAGCTTGCGGATGGTAGGGGGTTGTGACTATATGCTAGAGTGCGTTCTTGACGCAGTATGCCTTCACAATGTGTCCAACAAGTTCAGGCCCGCCATCTGTGATGAGACGCTTGGGTCGCCCAGAGCAAGCCACAATCTCCTTGCCAATAAAGCGGGTAACGGTGGTGGCAGTGTGGTTGGTTGTGGCCCAGGCCACTGGCCAATGCGTGAAATAGTTGATAGCAGTGATAATATACTTCTTACCCAGTCTGTCTTTGGGAAGCGGTCCCACAATGTCAAGTGCCCACTGTTTGAAGGGTTTCATAGCCTTGATGGGTAGGACAGACTTAGGAGGTGCAGGTTTGGATGTATTCTTTTCACACAATACACATGTCTTGAGGAGGTCCAAGATGTCTTGGCGCATGCGCAGCCACCAAACCTTACATTTCATGATCTTGAAGAGGTTACGCCCTCTGATGTGACCCAAGGTTTAGTGGTAGTGTAAGATGGTGTCTCCTCGTTGTGTGGTGGGAATATACAGCGTCCTCTCACCTGTCTCTGCTTGGCGGCAGACGTTTCCAGAATCAATGGTAAACTGACTTTTGTTATCCTTCAGCTTGGAGATGGTGACCAAGTTAAGGCACTTGTAGCGGGTTGCCTCAGGGAGCAGGTAGAGCATGGGCCAGTCTGGGTCCAGACTGTTGTCCCCGGTGATAGAAGCTACATAGAGTTGTGAAAGAGCGTCGGCTGTAACAAGTTCTTTTCCAGGCTTATATTTGATGTGTAATTGATAGGGGACAGACTTTCAACGCATCCTGCTTGGCGGCGTGTCAGATGGGACTGCGTGTTGAAATACTGGAGTGACTTAGGGTCCGTCAGAACGCGGGATGGGAAGGTCGCACCTTCCAAGTAACAGCGCCACTTCTCAGCACAGTGTACAATGGCTGCCAGCTCTTTATTGTGGATGGGATAACGTTGTTCCAAGTCAGTGAGCTTCCTGGATTCATATGCTACAGGGAGGAAGATGCCATTATCAGTTTCTACCCTTAGCACGCCCCATATGGCCCTGTCAGAGAGTCAGTCTTGAGTTTGTACTGTCGGTTTCAGTTGGGGAACTGCAGTACTGGTGCTGTTGTGAGCCTTTGCTTCAACGTCTCAACGGCTTGATCTCTGGCGTGGGTCCAATGGAAGCACTGTTTGCTATTGAGGAGCTCAGTAAGAGGTGCAATTAGTTCTCTGAAATTGGGGATGAACTTGCGTACATAGGCAACCATACCCAAGAGTGTTCACACTTGGCCCACGTCAGTGGGGGGCGGCATGCTAGTGATTGACTTAATTTTGGCAGGATTGGGCTTTATCCCTTGGGCAGAGATGGTGTGCCTAAGGAATAGTAACTCCAACTTGAGAAACTCACATTTGGAGGGTTTAGCTTTTAGCTGGTTTTCCCAAAGGGTGTTGAGGACAGCACAGAGGTGTTGGATATGTGTGGTTTGATCTTGACTGAAGACAATAATGTTGTCAAGGTACACAACCACACACTTTCCAATCAGTTCCTCAAAGGCTTTGTCCATCAACATGGCAAAGGTGGAGGGAGCGTTAGTCATTCCAAAGTTCATGACACAACACTCAAACAACCCGTAGCATGTGCGGAAGGTAGTTTTTGCCTCATCCTCTGGTGCAATGCGGACCTGGTTGTACCCCACAGTGAGATCAATCTTTCTAAAGACCTTTGCGCCTGCAAGTGTATCAAACAGGTCGTCAATCAGTGGCAGGGGGTATTTATTTTTAACTGTCACCTCATTTAGGGCGCGGTAGTCTGTGACCAGGCAAAGAGACCCATCCTTCTTAGCTACAAAGAAGACCGCCGCCCTGTATGGAGAGAGCAAGGGGCAAATGAATCCCTTATCAAGTGTGTCCACAAGGTGCTGGCGGAGGGTTTCATCTTCCTTTGGTGTGAGATGGTATAATGGTTGTGCTTTAGGTAATGATCCTTGAAGTTGTACAGCGTGCTGGATCTCCCGGGGTGGAGGTAGTTGTTTGAGTGTTTCACTGAATACGTCCTTGTACTCCTCAAGGAGTGCAGCTAGCGCTGGTGGTGGTGATGTTGACAAGGGAGGGACTGCAGATGATTCTGCATAGATAACTTTAACTGAACATTGGTTAAAGTCTAGTTTCCACCCTTGAAATTGTATGAGCCTGTTTCTGTCATTCTGAAAAACACAGTGTTATGTGGTAGCTTGTTTATTTCCATGGTATAAATCTGAAAACCTACCCCATTTCTATTGAGGGTGATGACAGAGGTATCCCAGTCAATGTAAGGGCGGTTATGCCGGAGCCAGTTGAGGCCAGCAATTATGTCGTGGCTGAGGCCTGCCATGATTGGTCCAGAGAGCTTAACCTGGACGTTCCCCATTCTTACAGAGAAGGGTACCGTCTTATGGGTGATGGCAATCCTGCAGGAATCAGCTACACGTACTGCTTTGAATCTTCTGGGTACTTGGTCTAATTGCTGGGAGTCAGCAAACGCCTGATCTACCATGGTGTGATCAGCCCCAGTGTCTACCAGAACTTGTGGGTGTTCCCACAGAAACGGAAGGGATAGGACAAGTGTGTTACTTTATTTGCGGAATGAGCAGCTTTCAACACGGGGTTGCTGCTATGGACCTGAAAGACGTCTAGAGTTTTGACCTCGTGAAGATTGTAATTGCGGGAGTTCTTTGCAAGCAAGGGCTGAGAGGGCGGGTCAGTTGGGGTTGTAGGGCCTCTTGCTGTTACAACCCCCAGGCTTTTCCCTGGTCCTCAATTAGCGCTAGCTGGAGCTCCCCTTTGCAGGGGCGTTTAGCTGCACCTTCCTGCTGTCAAGGCTGGCAACAGCCCACTTGACCTTGACCATTGCTAGGTGTAGGACGTGGTTGGGATGGGGTATTATTGGTGCGGCGGAAGCCCATTGAAGCCTGGTTACTGGCCTCTACAATGGCTTTATAACAGTTGTCAATAGAGGTGCAGCGGCCAATGTGAACCCACTTGCAAATATGGGGTTTTAACCCATTGACAATGAGAGTGAGCAACATGGTGTTCCCATTGGTCACTGCTTTGGAGGCGGCAGCAAGGGCTTGTTGCCACACGCTGAGATACTCAGGGACAGAACCAGTCTGCTTGATGGCTAGGAGGGGAGTCCCCAAGATAATGGGAGAGAAGGTTTTGCTATACCAGGACTTGGCGGCGTCTTGAAATGTTGCCCAGGTGATGTCAAACTCCTGGCTGGCCCAGTTGGTGAACCACACAGCGGCAGGCCCCATAAGGCGGCCAGATGCAGTGGCAACCCACATGGACTTGGGAACCTGACAGATACAGAGGCGTGTTTCAGTGGACTGGAGCCAACTGACAATATCAGATCCTTTGACACTGCCAGTGAAGGACTCTAGTTGGAGGGTGAGCATACGTTGCGACAGATCTGACTGTGGCAGGGTGACGCTAGCGTCACACTGCCCGAGGCGGAGCCAATTGTATACACTGGTAAGAACTAACTGATCTTGATAGATGACATATCCTTTGAGAATGTCCCCCTTGGGTATTGGAAGGAACATCTCTTGTTGTGGAGTAGCCATGTGGCCTGTACTCTGTCCTTTCTTTGCAGGAATTTATTTTTGAAATAGGTCAGAACCTACTTCTGCTACCACTGTTGCAACTGAACCAATGAGAGTTCAGTACTTGGAATTGGGGAAGACAACAGTCCAATAGAAAAGGACAGAATAATAAGAATAAGGTATTGTTTATTGTAGGATATTGTGGTTAATATACTAAATGGGGAAGCCACAAGGCCACAAGGGGGTGGCATAGTGGGGAGTTCCATGTAGGGTTTGGAGCCAAGGAATAACTTGTGCGGGGATCAGCGGGTCAAATTGGCAACGCTTCTAATTAGGATGAAGTGCCTGCCATTTGACCTTGCCATCAGATCCATTAATAACGTTAGATACGTCAAGGGATGACTCATCAGGTGCCCCCTGTGTATTGTAAGATACGTTAGCGGGCAAGGTTTGAACCTTGGTTGCAATAAACTAGTAACAGGAAAGCTGGGCAACAGAGGCCAGCCACTAATCCAGTCAAAAGAAGATGATCTGAATAAATTGGGAAATATTATAGATGAAAATAACAAAGAAGCATTACTTAATCTACAGGGAACAATTATATCAAGTCTAAAGTTCAATGATGCAGCCTACAATTTGTGGGAGTTCTGGTAAGGGGCCAAAGAAAACAACAAGAAATTTAAACTGATTGAAGGAACTGAAATCTCAAAGGAAATAAACACTAATGAAGATGAAACTAATCAAATGGAAACAGATGAAAACAAAGCACAATCAAGAAGCAGAAGCGCCTCAAGAAACAATGAAAATCAAGAGGAAACACAAGTAGCACAGAAATAAGGAAGATCAAGCCCAGGAAATCAAATGAAGAGCAGCCAAAACTCATGAAGTTTGCTGAAGGGGCACCTGTGGCTGAGAGGGCTGCAGGGGAAACAAGCAGTAAGTTTTTTATGTTTTACTTATATTTACTTTAGTTATAACTAGGAACAGGGACAAGGTTGCTGAAGTGACGGCCTTCACGCCCAGTTGGTTTTACGGGGGTAACCACTCACTGTAGCCCCTGTAAAGCAAATAAATAAAAATTAAATCAATAAAATAGTTCAAAAAACATCAATCAATATGCAAAAAAGAAGCAATGAAAAGGGAATTCAAAGCTCCAGAAGGAAGTTCAACTTGGGTCAGAGAAGCCTATAAAGTAGGCGCAAGTATCAATTTTAAAAGAATGATGGATATCCAGATAAAGGTCAACATGAATTTTTAAAAGTATATCTTTGAATGCCTTGAACAATTTCAATTTTCAACTATGAACTCATATTAAATAAACCTGAAAAAAAGTCAATTTCAAGTTTCACAAGAAAACATCAAAGCCACAATCTTCAATAACTTAATAAAATCAATATCAAATCAAAATAGTTAATGCATTTTTAGTCAATAAGATGAAACCTTTATTCATATCTTTTGCAGAGGCATGGGTGGTGGATCCCTCCAAAATTCCTGACTCTCCTTTAATCAAATTTTTAAATACATCCTATACAAATAGATTAGTTATTATATACAAGAAATTCTGCTTATTTGCAGAAATCTATACTTCACAACAGCTGCATCTTGTTGTTTACCTTGGGGTAGTACTACACTGCAATTTGAAGGCCAACACAAAGAAGCTGGAGGACTTCCCCCTTCAAATGGATGTCTGCTGTCTGGCACTGGATAAAATGAAGACGCTGTGGGGCAACCAAACAGTAGAGCATGTCCTATACAACCGTTTTACTTTAGCCTCATTATATGGATACGCAATACCTCCCAAGAACCAACTACTCATCAATTCCCTTTTGCAACACCTTTTATAAGACACTCAGCTACCACCAGGGTGCTGAGCGCCACCCCTCTAGCAATTGGCACCAGAGTTGTCCACCACATACAGAAGAGTATGTGGTCCCAATTGGACGCATTAGCAGAAAATATAATTTCAGGGTATAATACCCTGGAATAATTGCATTCCCCTTTAAAATTTGCATTACCTTAATAAATCATCTTTCTTTGCAATTTATCTTTTATTTTAAGTTTAATTTTTTATTTTTATTTTAAATTTTAATTTAAATATTAAAATTCTAACATTTATTTTTAATATTTAAACTATAATAGTAATATATCTAAATATATTATAATACAGTAGTTATAGTAAGCAAACACGTGAAATAATAAAACATGATTTAAAAATGTGTTTATTTACCTGCTCGGTGAGTACAGGTTCATATATTACATAGTTAAACAACAAGAACTGAATTTATCCGCATCAAGTGGCCCGCTCCACTTATGTTCTAAACAAGTGATTGTTTAGAACTTGAATTGCCTTTTGCTTGTAATATGATTTGATAAATATATTCAATATGCCTAACACATGCCATAAGTACTAATTAGTAAGAGATATATGAAAATCATTGTTTTTGTGTTGTGTGGCTATAGTGGCACTAAATCAATAAGGTTATATGATGACTTGTAAGGTCCAATTTGCAGCTTAAAAAAAGCCAAAGTCCCAAAAAGGGTTTACAATTATTTAAATAAAATTATTATATCTCTATCTTTTTAAATCTATTATTTGCCAGCTCAACATTCAATACAATATTTGGTGCATTATAATAAAAATATGTGTCTCTATATCTAGTATAATTTATTTTACATAAACTTTTGTATGTATTATTATAGACATATAATACAATTCAACGTCATGTCATTATATATAAATAATAATTTTTGAGTCCTAATAGAAAAAAATAAAAGCAAAAACAAATAAATCCAGAGCACCCATTTATCTGATTGGCTCTGTTACGGTAGAAAACCAAATGGAAGGGATAGTACACCCTCGTAAACCCCAAAATCAGTAAAGAACCACAGCCAAACCCCTGAAAGAGATTGACAACTTAAATGCTGTCATAGACAAAAAATGGGTCAAAGCTGGGGTTGCCCAAATAGCCCTCAAAAATCTGGACCTGCCTTATTTTTCCCCAAATAATTATGACAAGAAATTACGCGTTATACACCATTTGGGGATGGCAGTGCTCGACCCACTGGTCGCCAGAATTTTTTGAATTATGATAATATCAACTTGAATTCCAAGGCAGGACCACCAACTGCTGAAAATATTCTTTCCATTCAATCAGAAGCCGCAGAATCTCCTCCCAACCCATCCTGAATTCCTTTAAGACTTCCCTTTTTCCCCTCTAGAAACTTGTTTCTAGATAGCTATATTTCCCTGAAGAATAAACAAAACAAGTATCCAAAAAACCTCATGTTAGAGTATCTTGGCCTCTTGGCCCCGGTAGTTGACAGTATGTTGGCTGCCCTCTTTCAGTTTGCTGCCAATTCCTTACCCTGCCTTGGCCCGCTTTGTACCCTTTGGCTCCCCTGGCTTTGTCCTCTGATTTACCTCTTCAACTAATGTCATTGATTTTGGTCATAATGTCTGCCATTTGCTGCACTCACAAAGGCGCAAAATTAGTAACCTCATCTTACCAATTTGGTTTAGTGTTGTTGAAGCAACTGACAATTTGCTTATTTTATCCACATTGTTTTTGTTGCATCTTACAGCCCACCATGTAACTCTTACAGGCTTGGAGTTGAGGGCTTTTGGAAGGAAGGAGTCCAAGTGCTTATAAAAAGCCACCATCACATTGGGTGGCATTGCAAATTGGCTGATCTCAAGACTATTGAAGAGATCCTTGGTGTCCTGAGGGAGGCCTTTCTTCACCTTATTTTTGATCCACCCAAAGACCTCCTCAATTGGATTCAGAAATGAAGAATAGGGCAGAAGGAAGAGGAGTCTTATTGGGCAGTCAGCCAGGTGGTGGCTGGCCAAATTGCTATTTTTATCTATCAGTGGGAACTCTGACACAACTGAATCCATCTTGTGGAGCCCAACATTATCCAACACAACAATGTTGGTTGTGCCTCTGTAATTGATCCAGAGGTATTCCTTTATGGCTTGGAGAAAATTGAGAAAAGTCCCGCTATTGTGGGAACCCTTGATCATTTGATATTGGTCCAACCTGCGAGGACCCGGAAGCGCTAAAATTGAATATGTCTGGGAACAGACAGCTGCACAATGTGCTTCACCATCCTTGGACCCCTTCTTGACTCACCCATGCCTAGACCTGAGTGAGGAGGAAAATGATGATTCATCAATGTGGAAGAACTGGACATTCCAGGTCTCCTTTAGGGCCAGATAAGTCTTGACATAAATGCGTCAATTCTCAATGGTTTTTTCACTGTTTCAGTTGTGCAGAAAAATACCCAGTACCTTCCACAAGAAGCCTAAATCAATTATTGATTGGTAAACAAGGATTTTTGGTACAGAAAGCCCAAAATCTGTGATGAACATTGATTGGACAGCAAGTGTATCCAGGTGGCAATCCTTGGTCACTTACTGTCTGATTGCCTTGATATGGGTGGGCTGAAGTAGGCTGATCTGCTGCTTAGCCTTGACAGATTTTGCAATTCAACCAGTGTTGCCATATTTGGTGTTGAGGTTGCCAAAATACCTGGCTGTGACATCAAATTGGGACACAATATCCTGAACTGCCATTCCCCTGTTCAAGCAGTTGAGGAGAGCTTCATGCTCATTATCTGTCAACCAACGCCGGCCCTTGGCAAGTACCACGGCATCCTGGCTGAAAGGCTCAACACAGGGGATGGGGACCCTCATATAGAAGGTGGGATCACTCTTACTTGCAGTGGCAATGTCAATGGTGGAATATGTCACAGGTGCAGATGGCTCCTCAGTTGTGGCCAATGGCTCATTAAAGGTTTCAAAAACAAGGGGCAGGAAGTGGCAACTTATAGATCAAGAGTGCGGGGCCAGTTGACGGCTGGGTACACAGTGGAGTTTTAAGTAACCTCAGTGTTCCTGGTGACCCTGGTATAGGAGACTTTGGTGGCAGGCCTTGAGAGTGGCTTCTGTCTAGGGTTCAGGCTTTGTGATCTGGCTTGGGATGTGGAAGGTAGTTGACTGACAATGACACCTTGGGAGGCCTGTGTGTTGGCATTAATCCCCTCAAATTGGGTTCTGGGTCAATTCTTGGACCCTCTGGGACGCCCTTGTGGACAGGCTGCCCCACAGGCTGGTGCAGGAGCTGGTTGGAAATGAAATTGTTGGTCCATAAAAATAAAATAAAAAATATTTTTTATATTAAATATGTATTTATTTAGATTTTTGTTTATTTGTGGGTAGTTGTTTCTCCTTATTTAGCCTTGAATAGTAACAGATTTTCTATATCTGTGATTTGAAGTGTATAATATTGTATCCTTTCCAGTTTTGGATGATTTTAAACTTTAATCACTTTTTATGTCTAAACATGGTTATCAAGATTAATTTTTCATTTGATTTTAGTTGGGGTGGAGCTTCTTGATTTGGGTTGGTGTTTCCTAGTGTACTTACTGCACATTAAATTTGGATTCCAGTTCTTGCAATTAATATCTGAGTTTATTATTGACATTCAAAAGTAATTTGAAATTTGGTTCTTGGATTTGACAATCCTTAAATTCCAAAAAACATAGTAAGCTTAATGAAAATGGTTGATGGATTCAAACACTTAAAATCTGATTCTAGTTAATTCATTTTGTCCATTGGAAATATGCAGTACAACTTGAACTTTGCAAAGTGTCTATGAGTTCCCGTATTTTTAAAAATTCAAATAAATAGACAAAAAAATCAATTTAATTTAAAAAAGGCCATCCCGCAAAAGTGATTAAAAATTTGGACCAAGGATTTGACAACTCTGCATTTTTAAGTTTAGGTTCTGAATTTACAGTAACATCAAGAGACCTAAGGTTGCCAAGCCCAACACAGGCTTGTATGCCCTGGTTTTGCCTTCCATACAGTAGTCATTGACGTAGTTGGCCCCCTGCCAGTTACCAACAGTTGCAACAAGTTCATCATTGTGGCTGTTAATCATCTGACTAAATGGGTAGAGGCCAAGGAAATTCCCAACCAATCTGCACTGGTGACAGCAACGTGAATCCTGGAGAACATCATATACAAACATGGTTGCCCCCAGATCCTGCTGATAGACAATGGTATCAATTTCACCAGTCACATCATCCCCCGTCTCAACCAACTGATTGGAATCTGTAGGACGCTATTGACCCCTTATCATCCACAGTCAAATGGCATGATAGAGCACACTAATGGAAGCCTGGTCCAGATACCCGGAAGCTCAGTCACCAACATGAGACTGAATGGGATATTTTCCTGCCTGCAACCACCTTTGCATATAACATTGGGTACCATTGTGCCACTGGCAAGCCGCCCTTCCAACTGTTCTACAGCTGGCAACCAGGACTTCCCCCTTTACTAAATTCCTTGGTAAAGCCCTGCCTGGCTGTGTCCCCAGAGGCATACCTTAACAAGCTGGTCCAAACCCTTATTTGCTTGCAATTAGAGGCCTACACAGTAAACTTAAACCATAAGCTGCAGGACCTAGAACAAGCTGCATCCAAACAACCTGCCTTACCCACTTACCTGGTAGGAGACTCAGTCTACTTCTTCAGAAAAAGAGGGTAAGGTTGTGAATCCAAACTTGCCTCCCTTTGGCAAGGCCCCGTTCAAGTTATCCAGAAGACTGACCCCAACTCCTACACCCTTAAAAAGCCCCATTCTGGGCAATCAATCACTAGAGTACAGGCTCAGCATATGTGTGCTGCTCCTAGCAATCAAGAGTAAGCCCCAATGAGGACAACAACCCAATAAAACAAAAGCCTAATTAAAAAATTACATGGGTTGTTGTCCTGTTTGCAATAGTGATGCACTAAAGTATGAGGAATAAGAATGAAAGAACAAGTGTTTATTGGAGACTGACAAGACTCTTCCAATACCGCACCAACTGTTCTACCACATGAATGGCAGCCAGGAAACACAGCTGGTTGTCTAAAAATCCACAAAGCCAATCACTAAGGATTGGGCAACAAACCCCCACCAAGCAAGACACACAATTGAACCCAATGTCCACAGGAAGGCGACCCCCAAGAAGATACAATCTCACAGGAGACTCTTGCAAAGGACATACTCTACTGGGACCTGACCATCCATCCTGTAGAACACAATCAAAGCCCACTCAATGAAGACTCCCATGTTACTCTCCTGCTTGTTGTCACAATGATTGTTCCCTCAGAGGATAAGGTTCCCGGGCATCACCACAGGCACCAGATGAGCAGTCCCTTCCACTGTGTACGTTTTCCACACTTCCTGAAAAACTTGTTAAAGACGCTGCTCAAAGTTATCAGAGGGTTTAGAACTGAATACTTGGGCTTCTGTCACTTCAGGTGCTGCTCAAGATCAAATGACTTACTTCATAATGCTGGAAACAGCTCCCTGCTGCAATATTAAGAGCATCTGACCATTGAAGTGGAATTCAGTCAACTGTGTCTCTAAGTAGTCTTCTGCAGTCTGCATGGAGAATCACCAATGGACATTATTGCCCTCTTACAGCTTGGTCCCTGTCACAACTCTGGGCTTACTCAAGGCTAGGAACAGAACATCAAATAATGGGTCTGTTCCTACTAAGACCAACTGAGGCACCTGTAGCTGATCTAGATGAACCTCCAAGTCAAGATAGCTGCCATCCACATTATGAAAGGCTACCTGCTTCTCAGTTGTCTTCTCTACTTTAAATGGCCTTGTACTCTTGCACCTCTTGAGAATAACTACTTGCACTTTCTTCAAGGCCACTCTTGGAACTCTTCTGGAATGACTGTTTGCCATGACCACCCTCTTCAGATGTCAAGCCTTTTGACCCTATTGTCTAATCCAGTGGAGAGAAATGTTGCAGATCCTGGATGTATTTGACAAAGAAACATCCACTTAGGGCTTAGAACAATGGAGAAATTGGTGTGATTGCACAATTATCTTATTGTGACATGGCTTTACAATTGTAATATACATTTTAAACGCCTAAAAACAGGTGTTAAAAGCATTAATCAATTGAACTTTGAGTGTGGGCTTCACCTCAAAGGTTAATAATGAAACATCACAATTAATGCCACTTGACTCCATTAAGCAAGGCACATGAACCTGGTTGGTTTCATGTGAAGGTGTTTTTAGTTGCCTCTTTCCTCTCCTCCTTTTGGTAAGTCTAGTGATCAGTGCCTCCTTCCCTCTGGTGGCAATTCCACTGCCCTATACTATAAGTGTATAACTATCAGAAAATGTACCAGTTTTGTCTTTATATCTTTTATTCTTCTGTCTGCACTAAGACTGTCAATATACCAGCCAAAGGTATAGTACTAAGAGTGAGGATTACTGACTAACTATTTGTAGAATTAAGCAACCAATGCCATATTTGAGACACTTGGTTATGGGCTTAAATGCCTATTTACCACCCTTTTCCCAGCCTGCCTCTCCCTGGAGGCCTCTTAGAGCAGCCATTATATTTCTGCACTGGATGGCATCCTGATGGATGGTTCTGCCAGGATGGAAGCCAGACTTTGTTGGTCTAGCCCCCCTTACTCACAACTAGTAGGCAAGATAACCCAACTGAGAGTAGTCCTATGGACATAGGCTACTGGCTTATTAGTTGTGGCTTATGTTTTATGTGCTTTTTGACTAAGGTTTAAAAAGGTAATTTAATTAAGTTTAACTTATACTTACCTTGAACACTGCTTAGTTGGGCTTGCCTGTCACTGGTAGGAAAAGTAAATAATCTTTACTTTCTTCTTCTGAAATTTTATTTGATACTTTAGGGCTAGGGCTCTTTTTCCCTATTTCCATTAAATAAAAAAATCCCTTCTTTTATACTATTCTTCATTTATTTTTGAGAATTTTCACTCAAGTCTTGAATATTTTACCTTTATAATTAAAGCTTTTTACAAATATTTTATTAAAGGATTCATCAGCAACAGTTTTAAATTCCAACAGTGCATATTGAGACTTACAGGTTTAAACTATATTTTATAATTGATATAAATACTTTTGTCTTTTTAGCAGTATAAACCTTCATTCTCTTAATAAATGTTTATTTGATAATAAGCTAATTTTTCTATCAATGTGGGCAACCATGAAATTTAAACTACCTGCATGAAAATACTTTGTATACATGTTGACAGTTGACGTTAATTTGACTCTAAAGCTGCATCCTGCTAACCAATTGTAAAATAAACTATTTTTTATATTGCATTTAATAGTCAGAATTGATAATCAACAATAAAACAAAGCCAATGTCAACACCATCTAAGAATAGGCTGAATATTTATTACAAAATAAGAAGGAAATCACTATTGAAAATACCAAGTTATTGTACTTTAAGTTTAGGCCAACTTCAATAATGAAGCTATACAATGCAAATATAAATTAGCAGTTACATATATTTCTTAATAAAATAATACATAATCTGGAATATCTTCACATATAATAAGTTATTTATATTTATACTTGTCCCTTTGTTTCATAGTTGTTTGACATAGTGGGTAATAATTTAAAGCTTTAATGTATATTACATTAGTGTTTTATTATAGCTTTAAAACCTTTATTCAGTTCTGGTTAACCCCTAAAAATCAAATTGAGCTAAATTATATATGTTAGAAAAAAGGAATTATATAGCGTCATTTAATGTTAAAATAAAGAAAAACTGACATAAAAGCTAAAGTGAAACAAAGAAAATAAGTTAAGTAATATTTAATCGTGGCTCCACTAAAAAAGAAGGCTGGTAACAGCAAATTCAACCCCTTCACTGGTTCAATAAGCAAAAGATTCAGCTTAAAAATTTCAGCTTACAGAATGGTAGCCTTAGAATCCCAAAACTTCACATAATAATACCAAAATCACTTACTTGCAATATTTATTACTTAGTATTTAAAAGATATATTAATATAAATTTATTACAACCAAAAACTAAAACAGCCTATTTTCAGAGATAATTTTAATCTAATATTGATTTAATTAAGATCCATATGTTTTTACATAGCAATTTATCTCAATAATACCAAATGTCTACAAGTCAACAGTCAGAACTAAGACAGTATTTTAGGCCAACTGTCTATAATAATAATTTACAACATGCCAACACTTAGAATGTTGACCCTAAACATTAAATGTAGTTTTGTCCAGCTTTTTCTTAATAAAAAACCTCAATACTACATATCTTGAAAATATTGAAGGTTTATTTGCATTATATATATATTAATTCTCCACAACTTTCTATATTTTCAGCTTTCTCTTTAATTTTTTCTTACTTTACCCACAGCTCTTTCTCTAACCTCTTTTTCTTTATAGGATAAATCAATGAAGCCCCAGCACAATAAAAAACAACCCAAAAAAACTGTCAAGGACACTGTTAATCCTAAGGCTTCTTCTTATACAAAGAAATTTCTTAAGAAATAGTCTAAAAAAGATAAAAGAAAACATCCACACCTTCAGCTTCTGAGGAGTACTCTTATGATGGTTTCACCTCTCATAGCTGGTACAAGTCTGAGGGAGATGAAGATCCCATCAATAAGAAGAAAAGAAATGCAAGCTCTAAGAACTCCCCTGAGCTCTCCCCTGGTGAACATGAAGATTATGAGACACATGAGTACTTTCCTAGTTTTTAGCAAACCCCTCTTGGATTATGGTATTCAATAAAAGATCACAATATTTGCAATGTTAAGGGCTCCTTCAAGATCCCAAAGAGATTTCTAAAATATTTCTCAGCAGTGTGTGACAGTACTAGAGTCACATTGGGCTGTGGTTTCACAAAGTGGTTGAATTGTGATATTTTCATAGGTTGAAATTCAAAAACAATAGGATCAGTCTTGGAGAGATTTTTCAGTGTAGTGATGAAATGCCCAAAAGTCAATTAGGCTGTAAAAATTGAGGGACTAAATGAATAATATGACCAATTCAGATTATGAGACTAGGTGTCTCAAAACTAATTAATTAACCAGGAAGGTTAATTGATTTATACCCAGGAATATGATTATAAGGATTTAATATTAGGGTTTAGTGGTCATGAACATATTAATAAGATTGGTTAAGGTTAACCAAAATTAAACCCCCAAATTGAAGTTTAAAAGCACCTTTTTTGCAAATCTATTAGGTTTATAAGAGTTGCCATGTCACCTAATCAATTTTTAAAGCGCCAAGGCGCTGCCCAGATTTTGGTTCAGGTGTTAGAGTGCCGCCTGGCTTGAGTTTTAAACCATTTAGATGTGCTTTAATTGTGAAGAAGAATTAATTCAAAAATCACCAAATAAAGGAAATGGTGTCTAGGTATTTAGGATTTATTATCTGGTTCCCAGTCAGAACAATGAAAGCTTGGATCAGGAATACATATATTCCACAGGGTTTTGGCACTGGGAATTCTTGAATGCTTCAAACCATGGAAATAATATCCATGGAAGAAATCAGGTGATTCTGGAATGTAATAGGGTACATTCTTGTAGGTTAAGAGTGTGAATATCTTTTTGGTAAAGGTCTTGGTTGAATGACACCGTTATTGTCACAGATAATGCCATCTTAACTGGAATTTCCTGCTCCCAGAAGAAAGCACCCAAGCAGCTAGCCCCAAAAAAACCATGAATAGTCTGGCTGATCTAAAAAAGCCATTGGCAATAAACAGGTTGTGGTAAAGCATTCACAGGTTTTTCAGATTTTGTCAAATGGGTCAAAAAAGGCTTAGAACCCTCAAAAACAATTAGCTTAATGCTTTTTGGTGCCAGAATCAAATTATATGTCATATTTATTTTAGTAGCTTCTGTGGTCTTAGTGACAAAAATTGAGCCTTTTGCATCATCACCAAATCCCAATCCCCATATTGACTTACAATTCCCTAGAACTACTCTAGTAGTTCAATAAACACAATAAAATTAAAACTAATATCAAGTTTAAAGTTTACAGATCATTATCTCCCAAATATGAAGTTTCTTCTTGCTTGTGTGCCTGTGTGGTACCTTGCAGTTTGTGGCTTAAATTTTGTCGCCTCTGCGCTGATTTCAGACCCCCCCCAATTTTGAAATTGAAGAAGTTGTAGAGCCAATTTGTGGGATTGTGTATTTAAAAGATCCAGTCACCATTACTCAACCAATTCTTTCTTCTGTCCTGCCCCTGTTTTGTTTGGCTGTATTGTCCCTCTGCCTCTGCTGGGAGATCCTGTCCATGGGTTTCAACATGCAACTTTTGTTGATTTTCAGTTCTTGGATGGTCCAGTATTTGATTACCCATTCCGTGAATTATTCAGGATCTTGCAGAGACTCCACCATGGCAGAGCCAGTAGATGGGTCATGCCTTGGGTATGGCACCCTTTAACCTTATGGGGTGCTGGATGTGTTTTTTGGGGGAAGTCCTGGTAATGACTCCATGAAAATTTATGGATTCTTCAAGGCAATCTCTTGATTGTGGGGTTGATAGTACCCTGCTTGCCCTTGAAGTGAATAACCTTGTACTGGCAGGAGTCCCATTCAATGGCCTTGAAGTTATCCTTTCCTTCCTGGGTCTCAGCTATATGTACAGATGTGTGGTCCCTTAGTAGTTGGTCCACTGTGCTTGTGTATATCTTATGGTTTATTCCCTCACATTTAATGTTCAGCAAAAATGAAATATAGTCTATGTGGGGGTTGTTTCTTCTTAACCAGTCCAAGCCAAGTACCACATAAAGTCTGTGGAAGTCAATGATGGGTCCTTGGATAGTGGAATGGGGTTTTTCCAGGATGATGGGGAAGGGGCAGTCTCCTAGGTACCAGCAACTTGATGTTCATCAGCTAAAGCTATACTCATATCTGCAAAGGGTAGTAGCCAGCTTGAACTTTCTCACAAAGTTGCTGTTGACTAGGGTACAACATGCACCTGGTTCCAAGAGCCCTGAACCAGTTTAGCTTCAAAAGCGGAAAGGGTAGGTCATCAATTTGTTTGGGTGTCTGAAAGTTGTGTAGAGTACCCAGTTGCTTTCTGGTACCTGGATCATTGAACATTGGTTGACGTCCTCAGGCCAATACTCTTCATTGGACAAGGCTGATGGTTGTTGGGGAGAGCTTGGCTTGCTCATTTCTCTCCTTGGGCTTTCCTCGCCCTGTTTGCCGTGGGTGGTAGTGACCCAGAAGTGTATAAATTTTGACTGACCATTATTACTGCTGTGATGGTTGTTAGGTGCTTGAGGCTTGTGAATTTCTTTTGGGAAGAGGGGAGCTGGAACATCCTACAGGATTGATATCTTTAGGTCTTTCCCTTTTCCCAGTCTACACTTTTTGAAGGGCACTGGAGGTCTGTTATGTCTTCTCTGCTTTACAATACAGGCTTTGGAGGTTGGTCACTTGATAAAAGTTGCTGTGTCTTATCACACAAGGTTTGAGGATGTTGTAGTCCATATGTAGTGTGGTAAGGGTTACCAAAGGCCATCTTGAGGGAGCGCCCAGGCACAAATCTTTGTAGGCACTTGTTAACTCTTTCACAGTACCGTTTTTTGTTGATTTCTTTACTTGGCGGATTATCATGAGTGCTGTGTTCTTCATCACAACCCTGGCTAGGAGGTCCTGTTCAAAGATCTCCAAGTCCTTCTCAGTATGACCCTTGTGCTGCTTTCTGTATCAGGTGACTGTGTCATGGGTCAGGCAAATAGAGATCTCTGCAATCAAGAAGCGTGCTGGGAACTCCATCTGTGCCATTGTGTTCTGTGTGGGCTAGATCTATGTGATGGTTTTGCCATTGCTGGCTCCTGCAAATGACTCCAAGGACTCCAAGGCCAGGCTGTGAAGCTGTTGGGCCACATATGCAGGCATGATCCTTTTGTTGTTGGCATGAGGAGTGGAAGAGGGTGCCTGGAAGAATTCTTGCACTGGCAAATATCATTAAAAGCATGATGGAACTGTAATGTTTGAGTAAAGGATGTGTCCTTCAGTTATTTCAGTTCCTGGAGTGTAGAGCATCCAATCCAAGGGGAGCCTGGACATGATTTGTTTGTTTTTTGTTGGCTGCAGCAAGTACAGGCAACAGGTGAAATTTTGAGAAGAAAGGTAGGACAGAAACCTAACTGTGCTACCAATGTTGTAGCTGTGCTTTATTAGCAAGCTGCAGGGGCAAATATTTTGGAGAACTAGATAACTTTCCTTTTTGAGATCTATCCCTTATATAGTTTAAGGGGATCAGTTTAAGAGGAACAAGATTGAGACATCAATCAGTTGGATTGGAAAGGGGAGTGTTTTGATTGTGTAATCAGTCAAGCACCAAATTGTGCTGTCTGCTAAGTAGAGATCATCACTGGTCCTTGTTGGCTTGTTTGGAAACTCAAGTTGACTTTGCATTTGTGTTTGAGTGGTGGGGAAGTCAGTTCAAGTGGTTGGGGTCTCTTGTATGGAACTTTGCTGGGGGTTGACCCTGCTATTTTGACATTAAGATGTATTTTTACAAGTTTCATTGTACTTTGCAATTGTTACAGGTAGATATTATTATTGGATAGTTTTGAATCATACCCTTAAAGGATTTTAAAGAGTACTTTAATGTGCTATTAGGCCTTTTAACCCTTGAGGTATGTAAATTATTATAATAAGATATGTGTCTAAAGACTTGGATTGAGTATGGTATATTGTAAATGTTGTAATTAGGTATATTTATCTACTTAAAGTAAATAGATTCTTTTTATTGGTATTTTAATTTACTTTAAGTCAAATAGAACTAAATTATTTATGTGAATAATTAAAAAATACTCATATTCTGCTTATGGTAGAGGTACCCTTGTAGCATTAGGTACCCTTATGGTTTATATAAAAGTCATTCGATCTTACGGTTTAATCTTTTTACAGAAGATGATAAAACTTAATGGTAGCTTTGGTTTGATTTTTTGAAGTTATCTGATTTGAGCATGTGTTAACAGCTACGTATTTTTCATTTCGAAAGTGTTATCTTTGGTGACTTTTTTACTCAGCGGATGGGCTAAAGTTATTGATTTTTGGCTCCAAAGTTAAATTCCGAAAAGATATTTATCTTTTTTTGTACTTTCGATTTAAGCACCTCGACCTAAGGGACGTGCCCAGAAGTGAGATTGGATAGGTTTTCGGCAGTCTCGCTTCCTTGGAGCTGTAAAGGTTCTTTAGTTGGTCAACATTGATGTTTTTGTGCTAAATTGGGGTTCTAATCAGCTTTAGTAAAAATGGGGATAGTTTTTTATGCATCATGAAACCAGGTCAATTGTGGAGGAGACAGGTATGGTGCTTGGTTTGAGTTTGTGATAATTCAGGCCATGGCTGCTGAAAGTCAATCACCAGGTGAGGACTAGTCGCTATGTTACGGATGGGAGGGTTTCTCATGTGGGGTGGAATGGTTTCACGAGAACTAGCTGTGGGACCAATAGGTTGGTGGGATGTGGATTCCTTTTAGAGAAGAGGGGGCACGGGTTTCCTAATCGGGAAATAGATTTGTCAGCAGGCGTGTTAAGACGGAACCGTTCATGGAGTTGGCTTCCTTCACAAGTGTACAGCTTCTAAATGATTTTTGAGCTGTGGATTCAATCAAGTTAGAAACACTGGTCGGTCTCTCTGAGGGATGCCTTGTACTTAGTGCCGCAGGAGTAGATTTCAGGGTCACTGCTTCGCTTAGTCTGGAGTTTAGGGACATTTTGTGAAGCAATTGTTTCGGGGTTGGAGGGACGGCTGGTTGTTTGAGAAGATGAGGTGATGATGTGATCACCGCCATAGATCATGGTTAGGATTTGGGAGTGGTCGACGGAGTCCATCGTCTGTTTAGGGCTGGGGCTTGTTTCGGAAGAGATGGGGGCCAGATTGATCACTTTTGTTGTTGGAAAAGAAGTGGAGTTGATGGGTAGTCGTGGATGAAAAACACGAAGAAATGAATGTTTGAACTCAAAGAGGTCGCCCAAAGCTTGAGCTCCGTCAAGTGGGTGTGCTTGGATACCAATGATGATATGGGACGATAGAAAAGAAAAGACAAATGAGTGCATGGCTGTTGGATGAGAAACTTCCTAGTTGTTATACATGTTTTAATGGAACATAACCTGTTTCAGAAGATGCTATGATTCCACAATCCTAAATATAAACCAACATGAAAAATCCCGTATTTGCTTTGAGTAAATAGAAACGAATAACTTTAATAAGAAACACAAGAATAAAATATGGAGTTTGTGTCAGCTGATGAATTTTATAAACAAAAAATATTTCGCTGATTTAGTATTATGATATCATATTCGTTGAAGCATTTCCATAGGCGCAACAGATCTCGCATCTCTTTGCCGAGCCATTCGTTTTTCTTTTTAATTCCTTCGATGACTTGATATCCTTTTGTGGCTTCCGAAGGCCATTTTAGAATTTCTGAAGCCAAGTACGGAAGTTGACCCATAAATGATTTGTAGACCCAATAAAAAAGTCCCTCTTTTCCGTTGATGTGAATTCTATCACAACTTTCTTCTTGCCTTGATGCCTATTTTCATTTCTAAATTTTATCAAATGATATTTTATTCGTTGAGATTATGACGACAGATTCCATCTCTCGCTATGAACTATCCGTCAGACAGTTAGTAGCATCCTAGAGTTGCACATTTAAGCTGACACAAATGCTAATTAACAAAGTACCCCACTATTGTGATATCAATTAAACTAAATTAGATCCCAGTAAAGCATCAACTATTAGCAGCATATGATGTCCTTCAATCCCAATGAAGCTATTTCCGACCTTAAGATATAACTCCAGGAATTTCCAAGCAAGAGCTATCCTTTTGAATTCCTGAAATAATGCCATACTGTCGGAAATAGTGCTACCAGAATTGAAGTATAATATTTCCCACTTTCCTTATTAACGTTGTCTTAAAAAGTTAGACACAATGTTGCTGAAAAACAGCCCCACGAATTGTTTATATCACTGCTTTGAACTAGCTGTGACAACTTTACTACAGCTCTTTTAATCCCTTTATAATAAATAAGTCATACTCAGCTCAGAAACACACCGATTCCGCTCTAAAGAAGACTGCAGATACATGACTTTATATTAACCAACACGATCTTTGGACCATGTTGGTTATATTCTGGGTGCATTGGTTTTATTACTGACCTGGTTTCTCCATTTCAGCAGATTTGAAGCTAGAGTATTTGTAAGTAGGGATTGACACTACTGTAAAAATTATAAATCCAGCTACAAAATCATTTTTTATTGCATATTCTGTATCTGTTACAAAATTTTACAAGTCGATGGATTTAAAAGCCTAGTCTGGGTTCAACTTTTTGAGAATTGGTTTCTCTGGTCAAAAAACATTTATTCCCGGACATAAAATGTGTTTTTTGTATATTGTTGAGAGGAGGCTTATGGAAAATAAGATTTAGAAGAGAGAGATAAGTTTTATTGCAATATAATTTGAGTTATATAGTAAAAGGGTATGATTCAGGGATACTATACTGATCCTGGTAATGAATTGTGTTTGTATTGCAGAGTGGTCACGTGTGGGTTCAGGAATCAGGGGTTTTCTTGTCACTTGAGTGTCAACCATACAGCTGAAAAAATCATTTCTCCATTTCGGTGCATTTTGTAACAAAATATTAACTTTATTGCCGTAAATTTGAATTCTCAGAACGTTTCAATTGTACTGGTGTCTAGTTCTACGCAAAGTGATTATTACAAAGGTACCTTGTTTTTCTTTTTACCTGATTTGATCCATGTAGCCAAGTATAGTTTAAATCAATTTCTAAGGCTTATGGATTTTTACCAGCCTCCTGCAACCTGGAGTATCTCCCCTAGACTACTAGGATTAGAATCTAGTTTATAATTATCCCCTTGCTACCAATAAAATCAAGCACATCTCAGTTCATTAATTTTGATCCTGGATTTTCAGCGCTTATCTTCCATCCCTGCATGATCTTTTTCTGTATATTCAGTTATCCTAGCTTAAATCCAGAGCCTCCAGTCTTCTGTATATAAGGCTTTCAGCCAAGGTTTGTTTTATGTCAAGTGACATAGCACAATGTGCCATTTTTCAGCATTGGCTAATGGAATAAAGTAGACAGTACTGGTGCCATAAATCTCAGCAGAGTTTTAAAACAAATTTACCAAGTTTGTTACCAGGTAGGTTTAATTAAAATCTGGGGCCATAATCAGCTTGCTCCTGATATTGTGGGCTGCTATCTGATCCCATAAAAAAACCGCAACCGTTTGTTGTACCTGGGGATGAATCCCCCTAGATCTTATCAGGGCCCACCAGGACCCACACAGCCCCCCTGAAATTCTATAACCAATCCGGTATTTGTGTGCAATCTGTTTGCTTTTGCTGGGAAATGTTCAAGGATCTCCCCCACACCCCAATCTGCCCTTTGGAGCAGGGAAAGAACATGTCTGCTAGAAATATCCTGCCCAGCAATCTATTTTGTATTTGATTTTAAATCTAGATGCAAAAATGCTAAACTTAATAAGAGCGCACAGCTATTTTATGGACCAGATAACGGGATTTTTGATACTTAATGCCTTGAGATAACTATCTTTATTCATCAAGGAGTTCAATTATGTATTGAAGTGGATGGATATTTATGGAAACAGACAGATGTACAACTGTGTGTATAGGAAACATTGCCTGGATGTTTAGTATCACTTGGAAAAGGGAGCACATATAAAGGAATCTTTATGCCTAACAGTGTAGCCCGCAGTCCAGTAAGGAATTCAGTGGCAAAAAGAAGTTTTTCACAAGCTATCAACAAGAATAGTTTTGTACTTGGTCAATTGTATTGCCAGTAAGTTGTGCAATTGGCTAAGGTGGTCTGTTCTACCCTTTAATCCCATATTGAAGTATCTTTTATAGAGAGTGCTGCTCTCTTGCCAAGAGGACATCATGGGCTTCCAACTCTTGCTCAGGCCATCTTTTCTTCTACAGACGGCTAGCTTCAGCCCCCAGAGCCAGGCATCTATGCAACAGGACATGGGGTCAATCTGCATTGTACCCAATGTAAGGCACTTACTCAGTCATAAAAGATTCACAGTCAATTACATTTTGATAGGGTGGCACTAATCAATTGGTTTATTTTGGCATATGGCTTCCATAAACTTGAGCCACTTCCTATCACTTCAGTTAATAGCAGAGCTACTGTGGTTCCCCAGTGTGATTTGATGTCTGTATTCCCAATCTTGGGGGAATATCTTGATATCTGGTGCCACATCTATTGTCCTAACCTTGCTACTAGCCTGGGTGAGGCTAGCATTATTGCAGAGCAAAATGACTGATCATGATTGACTACACTTCTTGCAGCCTGGTGCGTCTCAATTGAACTAGCTATTATAGGCCAGGGGGTGAGATGCTTTAAACTTCTGAGATAACCATCAGCCCTTCTGAAGCCTTAGACATAGCAAGGTTTAAAACCAGCTGATCATATCCAGAGTACTAGAATATTTTTTATGTAAGGCTCAGCCAATTATATAGGAATGACAAGTGCCTGATAGAATATCTTATGATTTTGGGTCTGTACAGGACAAAGACAAATAGAGGATCCCAACCAGAATAGAGGATCTATTTTCAATGACCTCCTACTGGAACACAAGCAGAGCAGCTTACCATGGATAGAGGGTACATCCAGCTGTGTATCTTTACTGTCTCTTTCACATCAAAATTAAAAAGGATGCAGGGGATCAAGCAGATGCTGCATCAGCTATTATCAAGCTCATGTGCCTACTAGTTAGAAAAGGGACCCATGTGGGTACTTTCTGGTTGAAAAAATTGTCCAGTAATATATTATACTGTGTGGTCTCTACAG
The DNA here is from genome assembly GCA_014839935.2 of Entomophthora muscae. Classification (NCBI taxonomy): domain Eukaryota; kingdom Fungi; phylum Entomophthoromycota; class Entomophthoromycetes; order Entomophthorales; family Entomophthoraceae; genus Entomophthora; species Entomophthora muscae. Next base: position 74,251 of record QTSX02007328.1, on the reverse strand, counting down.
GTTTGGATGCCATCTAAGAACAGTTCCTGGATACAGGTCTGTGGCCCTCCCCTTCACAAAAAGAAGGGTGGCCTGGGATGGTGGGGTTGTATTATCCTGTGGTGGCTTCAAGGATCTCTTGGGAGATCCAGAGGATATTATCTCCCTTCACAGGGACCAATAAAAAGCAAAGAAATCCTGGATACATTGATAATATTTCTATATGTCTATTGTTGCAACTGAACCAATGAGTATTCAGTATTTGGAGTTGGGGAAGATAACAGTCCAATGGAAAGGACAGAATAATAAGAATAATGTATTGTTTATTGTAGAATATTGTGATTAATATACCATATGGGGAAAGCTACAAGGCCACATGGGGGTGGCATAGTGGGAAGTTCCATGTAAGGTTCAAAACCAAGGAATAACTTGTGCAGGGATCAGCAAGTCAAATTGGTAACACTCCTAATTAGGATGAAGTACCCGCCATTTGATATTGCCATCAGATTAATCCATGTCATTAGTTACGTCAAGGGTCAACTAATCAAGCGCCCCCTGTGTATTGGAAGATGCGTTAGCAGGCAAGTCTGGAAACTCGGTTGCAACACCCCCTTGCCCCCTGCTTGTTGTCAGACACCAAGACCAGAGTCTGTGGAAGGTCTGGGAAGGTCCGCACAAACAGCCTTTGTGTGGGGATGGCGCGGCAGGGGCGCAAGCAATCATGGTGAAGCTTCTTGGTGTTCCCTTGGGCATCTTCTAGTTGATAGGTATGATTGCCATAGACAGAGGCTATCTAGAAGGGCCCTAGGTGGTTGGGCTTCAACTTGGCAGAATTGGGGTTGAGGGTATAGATGGGGTCACCTACGGCGTACCTGGCTTTGAGGTGCTTTGTCCCTCCTTCAATTTGCTTATGTTAAATTTCCCGGGCTTTGGCATGCCATTGGTCTAGGGATAGGGTTGTTACTAGGGGATGCTTTTTGGGAAATCTGGACCATAGCTTTCCCTGTTCAACTTCTGTCAGACTGTCAGGTGTCCCAAAGGCCATGGTGCTGGGGCTGAACCCCGTGCCCCTGTTGATTCTTGCTCGCAGGATAAGTAGAGCAGTGGACAGGTGTTCAGTCCATGCAGTGTTGGGGTGCTCTTGTGAGAGCTTGGCAATCAGTTGAACCAGTGAGCCATTTAACTGTTCTACGCGTCCATTGGCTTGAGGATAGTAGGGGGTTGTAAATATACATTGGAGTGCGTTCTTGGAGCAGTATGCCTTAATGACATGTCCAACAAGTTTGGGGCTGCCATCTGTGATGAGACGTTTGGGTTGCTAAAGCGGGCCATAATTTCCTTGCCAATTAAGCGGGTGATGGTGGTGGTGGTGGTGGTGGTGGTGTGGTTTGTTGTTGCCCAGGCCCCTGGCCAGCGAGTGAAGTAGTCAATGGCAGTGATAATGTACTTCTTCTCCAGTCTGTCTTTGGGGAGTGGCCTCAAAATTTCAAGGGCCCACTGCTCAATGGGTTCTATGGCCTTGATGGGCAGGACAGACTTGGGGGTGCAGGTTTGGATGTATTCTTCTCGCACAGCACACACAAATCAAGGAGATCCAAGATGTCTTGACGCATGCGCGGCCACCAAACCTTATGTTTGATGATCTCAAAGAGGTTACACGTTCTGATGTGACCCAGGGTTTGGTGGTAGTGCAATATTGTGTCACCTCGTTGCATGATGGGAAGGTAAGGCGTCTTATCACCTGTCTCTGCCCAACGGCAGACGTTACCAGCATCAGTGGTTAACTGACTTTTGTTGCCCTTCAACTTGGAGATGGTTACCAAGTTAAGGCCCTTGTAGTGAGTTGCCTCAGGGCGGAGGTAGAGCATGGGCCAATCTGGATCCAAACCGATGTCCCCAGTGATGAACACTACGTAGAGTTGTGAAAGAGCGTTGGCTGTGACAAGTTCCTTCCCAGGCTTGTACTCAATGCGCAACTTGTAAGGGGATAGACACTCAACCCATCCTGCTTGACAGCGTGTCAAGTGGGACTGTGTGTTGAAGTACTGAAGTGACTTGTGGTCCGTCAGAACGCGGAGTGGGAAGGTAGCACCTTCCAGATAACAGCGCCACTTCTCAATGCAGTACACAATTGCTGCCAATTCTTTATTATGAATGGGGTAGTGTTGTTCTGAGTTGGTAAGTTTCCTAGACTCATATGCCACAGGGAGGAAGACGCTATTGTCAGTTTCTATCCTTAGCATGCCCCCTATGGCCCTGTCAGAGGCATTGGTCTCAAGTTTGTACTGACGGTTTTGATTGGAAAACTGCAGTACTGGTGCTGTTGTGAGCCTTTGCTTTGACATCTCAAAGGCTTGATCTCTGACGGGGGTCCAATGGAAGCACTGTTTGGTGTTTAGGAGCACAGTGAGAGGTGCAATTGATTCCCGCAATTGGAAATGAACTTGCACATGTAGGCAACCATGCCTAAGAATGTTTGCACCTGGCCCACATCAGTGGGGGGCGGCATGCTGGTGATTGCCTTAATTTTGGCAGGATCAGGCTTTATTCCTTGGGCCAAGATGGTTTGCCCAAGGAATAGCAGCTCCAACTTGAGGAACTCGCATTTGGAGGGTTTAGCTTTTAGCTGTTTTTTCTGAAGGGTGTCAAGGACAGCATGGAGGTGTTGGAGGTACGTGGTTTGATCTTGACTGAAGACAATAATGTTGTCAAGGTACACAACCACACATTCTCCAATCAGTTCCTCAAATGCCTTGTTCATCAACATGGAAAAGGTGGAAGAAGCGTTGGTCATTCCAAAGTTCATGACCCAACACTCAAACAATCTGTAGCGCGTGCAAAGGCAGTATTTGCCTCATCCCCTGGTGCAATACGGACCTGGTTGTACCCTGCAGTGAGATTGATCTTGTTAAAGACCTTCACACCTGCAAGTGTATCAAACAGGCCGTAAATCAGCAGCAGGGGGTACTTATTCTTAACTGTCACCTCATTTAGGGCGCGGTAGTCTGTGCCAGGCAAAGGGACCTGTCCTTCTTGGCTACAAAGAAGACAGCCTCCCCGTATGGAGAGAGCGAGGGGCGAATGAAGTCCTTATCAAGCACATCCACAAGGTGCTGGCAGAGGGTCTCATCTTCCTTTGGTGTAAGGCAATATAATAGCTGTGCTTTAGGTAACAATCCTTGGAGTTGCACAGCGTGCTGGATCTCCTGGGAGGAGGTAGTTGTTCAAGTGTCTCACTGAACACGTCCTTGTACTCCTCAAGGAGTGCAGCAAGCACTGGTGGTGGTGAAGAGGTCAAGGGAGGGACTGCAGATGGTTCAGCGCAGGTAACTTTGACTGAACATTGGTTGAAGTATAGTTCCCCCCTTGAAGTTGTACAATCCTGTCTCTGTTATCCTAACAAACATAGTATTGTGGAGTAACTTGCTCATTTTCACAGGGTAGATCTGGAATTGCACCCCATTTCCGTTGAGGGTGATGACAGATGTATCCCAGTCAATATAGGGACGGTTGTGCCAAAGCTAGTTGAGGCCAGCAATTATTTTGTGGCTGAGCCCTGCCATGATTGGCCCAGAGAGCTTAACGTGGACGTTCCCCATCCTCACAGAGAAGGGTACTGTCTCATAGGTAATTGCAACTCTACAGGAGTCAGCAACGTGTACTGCCTTGAACCTGCTTGGCACTTGGTCCAGTTGTTGAGAGTTGGCAAACGCCTGGTCCACCATAGTGTTGTTGGCCCTGGTATCTACCAGTAATTTTTGGGTATTCCCACAGAAACAGAAGGAATAAGCGGGTTACTTTATTTGAGGAGTGACTCACTTGTAGTACAGAGTCATCACTGTGGACTTGGAAGACGTCCGGGGTTTTGACTTCATGGATGTTGTAGTCACAGGAGTTCTTTGCAAGCAAGGATTGAGAGGATGGTTCAGGTGGGGTTGCATGGCCTCTTGTTGCTACAACCCCCAGGCTTTTTCCTGATCCTCAATCTGCACTAGCTGGAGCTCACCCTTGCGGGGGCGTTTAGTCCCATTTCCTGCTGACGGGGCTGGCGGCGGCCCACTTGATGGTGACCATTGCCAGGTGTTGTACAAGGTTGGGATGAAGCGTCACTAGTACAGCAGAAGCCCCTTGAAGCCTGGTTGTTAGCCTCCACAATGGCCTTGTAGCAGTCATTGATGGAGGTGCAGCAACCTATGGGGACCCACTTGCAGATATGGGGTTTTGACACATTGATGATGAGAGTGAGTAGCATTGCATTTCCGTCAGTCACAGCTTCAGGGGCGGCAGCAAGAGCTTGTTGCCAGGTGGCAAGGTACTCAGGAACGGACCCAGTTTGTTTGATTGCTAGAAGAGGAGTCCCCATGACAATGGGGGAGAAGGTTTTTCTGTAGCGGGACTTTTCAGCGTCTTGGAATGCCGCCCAGGTAACGTCAAGTTCCTGACTGGCCCAGTTGGCAAACAACACAGCGGCGGGCCCTGTAAAGCAACCAGACGCAGTGGTGAACCACATGGGCTCAGGGACCTGATAGATACGGAGGCAGATCTTGGTAGATTGGAGCTAACTGACAATGTTGGTCCCTTGATGCCCCTGCAAAGGATTCTAGCTGAAGGTTGAGCATGCGTTGGGACAGGTCTGACTGGGGCGGGGTGAAACTGGCGTCACGCTGCCCAATGCGGAGCCAATTGTACATGCTTGTGAGGACTAGCTGGTCTTGATAGATGACATACCTGTCAGTGATGTCCCCCTTGGGGATTGGCAGGAAAGTTTCCTGTTGGGAAGTAGCCATACGGCCCATACTCTGTCCTTTCTTAGGGGAAATTTTGTTTTAGGTAGGTTGTAACCCTACCGCTGCTACCACTGTTGCAACCAAACCAATGAGGATTCAGTATTTGGAATTGGGGAAGACAACAGTCCAATGGAAAAGACAGAATAATAAGAATAAGGTATTGTTTATTGCAGAATATTGTGATTAATATACCATATGGGGAAAGTCACAAGGCCACAAGGGGGTGGAATAGTGGGAAGTTTTCTGTAAGGTTCAAAGCTGAGGAATAACTTGTGCGGGAATCAGCAAGTTGAATTGGTAACACTCCTAATTAAGATGAAGTACCCGCCATTCAATATTGCCATCTGATTAAACCATGTTGTTAGATACTTCAAGGGGCAACTCATCAAGCTCCCCCTGTGTATTGTAAGATATGTTAGCAGGCAAGTCTGGAAACTTGGTTGCAACAATCTTATGTAATTATTTATATTTATTACTTAAACTTTTAAATGTTTATTCAATCAATGTATCATTTTTATTTAGATTTACTCCTTAAAAGATTGGCTTCTGTTCATCATTCACATAGCACCAAAAGTAAATCTACACATATTTATATCATGTTTTGTCCAATTAATTCAATACATATGCAGCAAATTAGATCTGTTTAAAATATTTTTCAAACAGGTGTTTAATATCTATTTCTATAAAAAATAATTTGAACAGATGCAAGATAGTAGAAGCTAGTGGGTTTGTTGGATGGGGATAAAAGCTAGGCATCTATCAATAACAGACTTCAAGTGGAATATCATTTACCCGCTTTCCTGGCCAGTTGATAATGGGACCCCACCTGTAACAAATTGAATAGGGCTACTGTGATGATCTACATAGAGGCAGTTTTTAGGCAAGGGCTGATTTGGCTGAAATAAAGACTCAATTCTTGAAGTTATAGAAGGATACTGACCTAGGACAGGTAGATATTTAGTAGGAAAGGATGTCATCCCAGTCTAGTAGGTAACTGATGGCTACTGGGGAAGGATGATGTCCTAACCTAGTAGGTAACTTATGGCTACTAGGAAAGGGTGGCGCCTCAACCTAGTAGGTAACATGTAGCTACTAGGAAAGGAAGGTGGTTCAACCTAGTAGGTAACTTATGGCTGTTGGAGAATAATGGGCAGAGATAGAGCTGAGATCATTTGGCCACTTACAGGAGGTCTGCAGGTGTCAAATCTTATCCAGTTTAGGGGTAAGGTTTCCTTGTTTGTGTCTTCCTGGTAGCTTTGAGGAGGTCTTGAAGCCACCAGAGAGGCATGGATATTTCCAGGAACGTTATCAAGGTAGTTTCTTGGGGAGGCAGCTGCAGAACTTGGTATGATCAGGTCTATGGGAAGTAAAGTTGGTTAATTTGCAACTGAAAGCTCAAACTAACCACTTGAGTGATTAAAAACAACTGCACAGACATCAAGATTGTCTGTAGCTGATGGCCTAAAGTGGTGGTCAATGATGAGGGCCTAGTCAGAAGCAAAATCACTTGTGAAGACTTATTGCCTGAGTCTGAGGTGTTATTATGAATACTACAGAGAAGGACATAACCTTGATGGTTCACACAGAGTTAGGACTTTCAGAAGGAGTAGAAGATGACAGAGAAGAACTGACAGAAGGGCTAGAAAATAATGGAGAAGGACAGGTGAAAGTGGAAGAAGGAGCAGAAGGAATGAGGAAAGGTGGTCAAAAGAAGACTAGTAGTTGAGAAGAAAATACTTGAACAGTTGAAGATAGAACAGAATAGAAGTAAAAAGAAGGGAATAATTAAAGAAAGAATTTAAAAAAAGAAACAATAAAAAATATTAAGAAAAAGAATTAACAGTTGAGAAAAAAGAAAGAAGTAGTTAAAATAAAATGAACTGTAAATTTATTAAGAGTTGATTGAGTATGATAGAGCTGAAAGAGACCGGAGACAGGACAGGGAAAATGTTGAGACAAAGGCTAGAGTTTCACTGAAACCATGGAAAGGAGCAAGAGCAAGCAGCAGGTGGTTCCAAACTTTCAAAAAAGGAAAAAAAACCAAGGAAACACAGAGAAATGTTTAAGAAATTAAGGTGCAAAAATCCCTTACATAAATCATAGTCAGAAGCACACAAGTTTGCCCAGAGAAACATGACAGGAATTACGGCAAAACTGTTTGAAACACAGAGCCAGCGTTTATCTGTAGCAAGATGACGCCAGGTTCAAACCAGGGTCAAGAGAAAGTCATCCAGAAATAATTTTTGGCAAAACTGCTCAATCCAGATGGTTGATTGGCTGAATGAAATAGACTATTTGATCAATGTTTTTTTATTAATTAAACACAAGGGGAAAAGCCTAAAAAATGAGGAAATGGACAAGAAAAAGTATGTTTTAATTGGCTGAAGTAAGTAAAGAAGCTTAATGTATTATAGAGCAAAATAGACTGGATAATTTAAGCCTAGAAAGCCAAATTTCTGACAAGAATGAATGACTGAAACAATTAGTTATAAAAGGGAGAGCAGTCTGAAGCGTGTCAGGGATTCATAAGAGTGGATTACAAAGGCCACAAGAACATAACCAGGAGCTGAGGACAAGGACAAAGGGGCAGGAGCCCAAGATAAAGTGCAGGAGTCAAAGACCAAGCACAAGGAGTACAAGAAATTGTTGGAGGGCTCCAAGTATTGGCAAACCCCTATTTTTCCTACACCACCTGGGTCACATAACAGAAGTTTTCTAAGAGGATCTTCCTTCTGAAACAAATAAACGCTCATTTTGACCCCTACACCCATTTCTAAGCGGAGCATTAGTCCCTATGAGTGAATTGCCTAGCATATTTTACCCTATCCAAGGGGAAGAGGATATATATTGCCAAAGCTATCAAAGTTTTGCTACTAGTAAGACTTCCCAGGAAGAGTGGGAAAGGTTGACTAGACACCCTGAGATGACAGATAGAGGAAGTGAATTCATTGGGTTTGAGTTCACCAGACTCTTGAAGGATTGGTATCAGCCCCCAGAGGGTCCAGCCCCAGATGAGGTTCAAGTACATGGAGGGGATGCTCACCTAGTAGTAGGAAAATTATTGGAAGTATTTGCTGTGATGCAAGTAAAGTACAAGCCCCAACTTAGCCACATGCCCCAACTAGGGAATGGCAACCCCTTCTGGCCGGTCCCTGGCTTTGACTCAGGACACACAATGGGGACTTGTGAACAGGAACCCCATAGCCACCCACTAATCTGGAGTGCTGTGGTTAAAAAATTTCTTGAGCCACCCTAAGACTTGTTAGATTAGGTTCAGGAACAGGGATCAGCAGAGAGGAATAATAGGTACATATGATCTACACTCAGTTGGCTTTTTGCTGATTACTGTACTAGTGTCAACCATGGCAAACTAATTTTTGACATTTGTTACTTTTTGGGGCCCCACATTATCAAAGCCAATGATATTGATGAAGCCACTGCTGGTTTTACTGATATGATCCTTCACATTTTGGAGGAGGGTCATAAATGTTCCACTGTTGTTGGGGCCCTTAATCCTCTGGTTTAATTGATACCATTTGGGCTATTGAGCACTAACATGGTATATGAAGTGCTGCACACTGATGAATAATGAGATAATTCTGTTTTAGGTACACTTTCTCATACTGTATGAGTTTCAAACAGATGAAGCAAAGAAAAAATTCAACAAAAGCTGGACTCTTTATTGGCTTTAAGTGTAGTTTATGACATGGTGTATTTGTAGAAGGTCGTGATGTGGTAGGATACACCATTTCAAAAATGCCATCTCAGAAATGCCATCTCAGAAAACGCCATTTTGATTAACGGCATTTTGACTAAGAAAAAACAGTTTTAAAATTTTAGATTTTTTG